>OX401415.1:22899116-23159843 GCA_947846245.1 Cerastoderma edule
ATCTAAGGGTTAAAGCCTACATTAACGGAAACCGTGCCTGCGTAGTCGAAAGCGGCTAATTCAGGCATTTACATCGCTCATTTATGTTCTAATCCAGGGAAATGTCATTTCCATAAACGGAATAAAAAAGCCCATGGGATAGCGTCTAAGGGCAATATTGGTTATTAGATATACGACTTTCCTGTCATATTGACCAATCCTTTCCCCAGAAACACACGAATTGAATAGGCTTTACAAAAGGCAAATTTTTCCAACTTATGTCTGATCGTACTGCAAATCAAGAAAGTTAGACTTGCAGAACGATCAGTCGTAAGTTGGAATTGTTCGCCTTTTGTAAAGCCGGTCTAGCGTATTTACAGTTATTAAGGGCTTCGAGCCGTTTGTATTTGCTTATTTATATACACATTGTATCTTTGATTGTCCTTCAAAGTCTCGTTTATATCAACTCTTTATGTACCGTATAACTAAATCCACTCGCAATAGAAATCTAATAAAGTTTAAGCCAAGGTTATGAATACATAAACATGTATATCAACATACAACGCAATGTCACTGATATAACGAAGTCTTGCGAGCTAGAAAGCGCATATTCAGAGTGACCGAACATTTTTATTTGGTAATAGGTTTAAATTCATGCCAAAGATTATTCATTTATCTTAAAGCTTTCCTGGACCCACCGGTACTAGGCTAGGACTCTGGTGGGTTTTTTAACCAATGACACTCCCGTATAACCAGCTGTACAGGAGGGGCCCGAACCGGACACCCTGAGCTTTAAGACTGCCACCTTAACCAGAGAGCCACACCGGACCCTTGATGATTCCTATCATTTATCTATAAAATGCTCTAATTGTCTAACATACACCACTTATACAGTGAAGCCTCGCTTATCCGGACCCCGATTTTCCGTATGTCTCGCAATCCGAACGAAATTGTAAGGGAACGGAATTATTGTGCAGTAATTTCACTAACCAACTACCAAATAATAACGAAATTTGATCAGTTCGTTGCAAACGACTCTTGAAAAAATTGTGGACAAAGTGACGAGCAACTTTTCCCACAATGTTTTCCGCCATATCAGATGATTATTTTTGAATTTCACCACGTTTTAAAATGTCGCCTGCAAACTCTTTCAACTTGGGACGGTCGAAAATATGGCGATTGGTAAAGGGTTATAAGTGCATATAGACCGTTTATGGCTTAATGTGTATAAGACCAGACCATGCTTCATTAGTCCGAACGATTTTGTTAATCCGAACATTTTGTTGGGAACGGACGTGTTCGGATTAACGAGACATCACTATATTTGTCTCAGTCCACTATGGTCGCTTAAAGCAAGATTATCTGTATAACGTGATCTACGTATGTTCCGTTTATATAATGGTGACAGCTTACTCAACAGGGTCCAAATCATTGGCGTAAAACCACTTCAACATCGCAGGCAAAGTAAAAATGGCTCTTCTAGAAGCAAAACGTTATTAGTCTGTAACGGTTGAAAGTCGAACGAGTCGAAAAACGTACGCGCATAATACAACAATTTGCTCATATGTCTACTAAAATGAAAACAGCCGGAGGGATTTACCTGTCAAATCAGTAAGATGATGATCGTTGTAATAAAACTAGAATTTTCATACTATTAGTTAACTCTACTGTTAGCACACTGTCTTTAAATTCGCTTTGCATCCTGCCAAAAGTCTTTATATCTGATATGGTTAAGATGCGGGATTACGGGAAACCATTAGCGTCTATGATATCTGCATTGTATGGTACAACCTTTTGTAAAGGCATTGTTCAAAGCAATGGCATTTCCTTTTCTTTCGTCTGTTCTATTCAAAGAAATCCTATCGAATTCCGTCCGTTTTCTTCATTCAAATATTCAAACAACATTTGTAGATCCGTGATTGGTTTAATAGAGATCTTTCGTTTGGCCTTGGCTCAATAGAAAAGATTTTATATCATTCTTTCGAACTTTGAACGGTGTCAGTTGTAAGACATTTGATCCGGAAACTTTCATAGAAAGCTTTTTACATCCATAATATATTTTCAAATAGGGATTTGCTAAAAATGTAATATATAATGTAATTGAAGCATGTACATGAACTTTAAATGTTAAACAACGAATTAAACAAATGTTTATAGACGAGGGGATTTCAGGAAGTTACGACGATTCAATTGTTGTTGTTTTTTTCAGCAATACTGTATTGTTTTACAACATATTATTTTGACTTACAAATTTTTTCTTTTGGAAACAAGCCCCTTTAAACAAAAGGGGCTTGTTTCCAGAAGAGAAATTTTGAAAGTCAAAATAAGATGTTGAAAAACAATACAGTATTGCTGTTTTATATACAATTGATAGAAGCTATTGAACTCACTGTCAACACACTTTAAATAACTAAAGATGAATATTCTTCTCCAGTGAGCATCATATAACAGTGCAGCTTTTGTGCAGGTTTGAAGAAAAAAAAAATCCAAATCTCCTCACGTCTGTGTACAGGCTTATTTAAGCTTACGATGCTCAAAAAAATAATTGGCTCGGCTCACTCTCGCTTTTGAAACGCATTTGATGCTCTTTTGGACACGTAATATTACCTGTCCTTTTTTCAACCGCTGGATTTTTACGTCAATTACAGTCTCTGCGGTTGGAATAATTAATTTTCTCTAACAACGCCGTTGCGGGGCAACAGGAATTTCTCGAAATCAATTGCCTCGTTAGCATCTTAACACATTACCATCTTACTCCACATTTTTGCATGTTACAGCAGACGACTTTCAAAAAGCCTTGTGGCAAAAGGAGAAGTTGCTTTTTACAAGCCGTTTCTCCTTTGGTCACATTGCTTTTTCAATCTATTCACATGTCACAACAGCAGAACTGAAAGCGGTTTTCACATGTTTACAATGCTTTCCTAAGTCGTCTGATTGAATTAAAAAAAATGTTGTCTGCATGTGGTAAAGAGTAAGACCCATCACAGTTTATTGTGGTCTGTCCACTTTGAAAGGAACGGCGAATGAAGATTATCAAATATAAGAGATAATTTGTCATCTTAGATGGTTGGTTGAAATAATTGTAACAAAAGTCTTCCATTATGATAATCGTTTCTTATGTCTTCTGAGATCGATTTGTTAAAATTACTGTTATCAAGGAAATGAAATATTGCCTGTCAGATGCCATATTGTCTTAAATTCAAAGTGCATATTGTTATAGCCTTCAACAACAAAACTATTTTGGAAGTATTAACAAACATTACGTATGGTTCGTGTAGTACATCGAGGGAGTAACCCATGCATCTGGTAACTGATTTCATGTGTAAATATTGTTGGTGGGGAATTTAAAAGGCAAATACCTTTTTTCGCTTTGGTATGCATCTTTAAAATGAAAAAAAGGACAAAACAAATGTACAACGCATAAATGGAAACAAGAGTTTGATATTTTACCAGAAATAAGTCCAAATTACTATGGATGAAATTAGTTTCTTTCTCGTTACAGTATTCTACGCAAAAGATAATTCATTGACATAAGTGAAACATTACGTGGAGGTCGTTATTCAAATCCATATCCCTGATGAAGATTAAAACGTAATCAAATATAAGCACACGTGTGTGTATCTTACATGTTGGTCAGGTAGGCACATCAAATGAAAAGGGTAGATTTCAGGTATTTTAGATAAAGAAATGTGCGTCCATTTATATAGTACGTAAGGTTTAGCAAAACAATGCACGAAAGTAGCGGAGTGTCAATCTTGTCTAAATCACATAGATTCTTTATCAACATTTCACAAAATGCATTGAATCGAATACTCATTCAAGTTTTCTTATTAGAAACATTATGACAAAAGCATTAACAAAATGATGATTTGCTCATTGCAAGCAGTAACGAGCAAATCATCGTTTGGTTAATGTTTTGAGAACCGACTTAAACTCAGCCTCCCGCGTGTCATTCCAACCAAGTTAAGAATTAATTAAAGACGACAGAGACTATGAAAATCGTATTTACCCCCGACCTTGGCAGAATATCCATACGTCTGGTAAATTCCATTTAACAAGTATGCCAATCCATGGTCACGCGACGAACGTCCTATAACATCGCGGGCAGATGTATATCCTGAAGAAACACAGAGGTATACTGGTTAGGTAAAGTTAAAGGAGCTTGATACAGATCATTCTGAACACATCGGATTTATCCAATGAAAACACCTCTGAAATAATAGGGATGACGCCATATTGTTTCCCGCGAGAATGGCATCACTTTACTTTCGTTTTTAAAGATAGGTCTTAAAAGTATAATCGTAAAAGTCGTTAAATTTGATTAAGGAAACAACTATACATGCCACATGTGACAACAACAATTTCGCCATTGGTATGAGTTACTGATAAAAAATGATTTAAAAGAATGTCCAACACTTCCATACACATTGAACTACTTAACAAGCACGCTTAGAAAATGTGTAAATTGCCAGATGCCGATTTACCCGAAAAATTGTAACCCTACACTTATATCCGAGGTATATTTCACAGCTCACGGAAATACCCGAGTAGTTCCGATTTGATACAGATGTGAGGAAATTTAGCAGTTAAAAATTAATTTCTTAAAGAATTACCCAACAGTTGCGAGAGTGAATTGAAGTAAACCACTGTGACAATAGGATAAATTACTCCTTGCAAGCAATTCATCCTTTTGTCAAAATGATTTTAACAACATCTTAAAAAAGATCTAATTCACTTTTGATGAAAGGTTTCTTTCGTCTGCTGATGCTTTCAATTTGTATTTTTTGTACTCATTCCTTTATGTTGAAACGTGGTTAAAGTCAGTTGCAGCCAAGCTAACATCTAACAATTCACGCACACTGAAACACTGAAAGGCATGTTCGCTTTCTTGTGAAAATACACCCTAAAATCAGAATTCCGTAAAGGGCGCTTAACTTTTTGGATAGCTATCACCTACAAAACGAGTTCAAAAATTCAAAGGGAAATCGCTGTTTAGTTTGCCCTTAATGCGTTATGTTAAAGATATGTTTACTTATCTCACGAGCTATTAACAAAATCCAAATACGGGATGACGATAGAGAAAAAATATTGATCGATAGATCGATCCAACGATAACGGGGTGAACCCAGGATATCGAAAGGTTTCTGGGTTAACTCATTACCAAACAATTAATACATTTGACCAGTTTGTTGCAGACGACTCTTAAAAACATTGTGGGAAAAGGAGAAATTGCTCTAAACGAGCAATTTCTCCTATTCCCCACAAAGTTTTCTGTCCTATCATAAGATTGTTTTTAGATTGTATCACATTTTGAAATGTCGTCTGCAAACTCTTTGGTAAAGGGTTAAGTTGTAAATTGTTGACTGTTGTTATACAATGTAATGAAATGCAGTCACTCTTGTTTTAAGCGACCGCTCTTGAACATTGCACGAGAGATTATGTTGTCTGAGGATATTTTAATACAGGACGCCAGTCATTCAAAAAGCTCATACTGCATAGTTGGACCTGGTCTTTTATTAAATGGCATCATAATTGAAAAAAAAAATATCAAAACTTTCCTTTGCAATCGTGATGAGCTTGAAGTATAATAAAAAGTCTGCAATATCTAGATAATTAGAAAGTAAAGTATTCAATTCAGCATTTCTTCAAACACATTCACTATGAGCTACATACAGTTAAGTAACCAATTGAGGAATAAGGAGTTATTGCCATTGGCAATCAATTCCCTCTCTTGTCGCATCAATCGGAACTACTCGGGTATTTCCGTGAGCTGTGAAATACACCTCGGATATAAGTGTAGGGTTACAATTTTTCGGGTAAATCGGCATCCGCCAATGAACACCTTTTCTAAGCGTGCATGTTAAGTAGTTCAATGTGTATGGAAGTGTTGGACATCCTTTTTAATCACTTTTGATCAGTAACTCATACCAAATGGCGAACTTGTTGTTGTGACATGTATACTTGTTTCCTCAATCAAATTTAACGACTTTTTGGATTTTAGATTCAAAATCTATTTTTAGAAACGAAAGAAAGTGACGTCATTCTCGCGGGAAACAATATGGCGTCATCCCTATTATTTCAGAGGTGTTTTCTATTGGATAAACCCGATGTGTTCAGATTGTTGTCGCATCTGTTTACAAAAAAAACTACAATAAACTTCAATCGGAACTCTTCGGCAAATTTCGACAGTGTGGCATGCGAACATCACCAAGGGGTACCGATTGAAGAAATATGCGCACCATTGTGGAATTGTTGTCAGTTGATATTTTCAATTTGGACCAACCCACACATTCCATATAGGGGAACAAGGCATATTTGCTTTAGTCCCCGAAACGTTAGTATTTTCGGTTAGTTCAAATTTGCTAATTACACACTGTATTTGATCATCATGATTTGTTTACAAAGTGCTGAGGAAATATAAGAGTTTAACGATTAAGACTTACTTCTAGACTTTCCGACCTAGATATCACATAAAAAGACCCTTTTTCGTGCAAGGAATGCAACGTGAACGCTTTAATCTTATGGAGCCACAAATTAACGCGTCTTGGAAGGGTAGCTTAAAGTTTAACCCATTACCTTAAAATGACGACAATTGACCAGTTTGTTGCAGACGTCTTTTGAAAACATTGTAGAAAAAGACAAAATTGCTCTGAACGAGCAATTTCTCCTTTTCCCACAATGTTTTCTGCCATATCAGAAGATAATATTTCAATTTCATCACATTTTGAAATGTCGTCTGCAAACTCTTTCAATTTGGGACATTCGAAAACTTGGTGTTTGATTAAGGGTTAAGCGTTTTAAATAAGATAACCTTATCAAGTATTCTCGATTCTACTTTATTTGAACATAATCAGCGGGATTACATGGCCTATTGGTTAAAGTACTGCGAAAACAAAATATCTTATTCAGACATAAACTTAACTTGTTTCTTACAAGCCTACGCCGTTAAAACGAATGAGGTCAGATGATTACTAGCGACAAACCTGAGGATAAGATGGTCATGAATCGAAATTACCCAACATTGAAAAATGCGGATTTGGTTGTCAAAATAGATATCAAAGATAGGTACACCCAGACCTGTTTTATCATAACAAAATAGGGTTCATCATAACATTGCTTTATATGCAGAAAATTGATGGAAGACTTAACCAGATGAAATTGTTCCGGTATCCTCTTGTGAGAGTGTCATCGACTCTGTTATTCAAGCTAGCAAAGGCCTAGGCATTAATAAGTCATCATTATTCATCAGAATGCAATCATTCCTTCGTTTAAATGTATAAGATACAATCTTATCAATAGACAACGTAAACGGAAAATGAACAATAGATTCAAATTGAGATACAATTGTATGAGGGTTTTGGACTCTCATGATTTGACCTCACATATGCAAATCATTATGTCAAAACGATAACTTACTCATTCTGAAACATTTCGATTTTTACAAGAAGATTGATAAAGATGGTGTGTTACTTTGATCGTAATTTGTATAATGGATGTTTAAATCGTATCAACACTTTTCCAGTTATGTAACGATACCAGGCCTTTTAAACGCTGGTAAAGCCAGTTAGAACTACCGGAATTCCGAAAGTCATCCAGATGATTACATCTTATGATGATCCGGACAACGCCGGGATTTAAACTCAACCAGAGAGGGACCGTGTGGTTTCAAATCCTGTGTTCTTATTACTCAGACACGGATGCAGCTATGAACTTTTGAAGTAATTAGTTAGTTCTTCCGTCTGGGAAATACATTGATCACGAGATGGCAGAAACGTAATAGTAGCATTACATTATTACGACAATGTTTCAGTTTTCTACATGGCATAAATAAAACCATCATATCTGTTACCATTTAAGCTTGACATTAATACTGATTTTTTTTTATTGCCGCTATAACCCTCTCCCAAACAACACATTTTTGACTGTCCTAAATTGAAAGAGTTTGCAGACGACATTTCAAAATGTGATGAAATTGGAAAATAATCTTCATATAGGCTAGAAAACATTGTGGCAAAAGGAAAAATTGCTCGTCACGAGCAACTTCTCCGATTCCCGCAATGTTTTCTACGTCGTCTGCAACAAAGTGGTCAAATGTCGTTATTGTGTGGGAAAGGGATAAACAGTATTACATTGATGTTGTGATTTGAGTGCATCTATCCATCTATTCTTTATTTTCCCTCCCTTTCTTTTTTTGAGGGGGTGTCTTATAAAAAGCACAACGTTCCATTCTTTTCTAAGTATGGTCTGTTTTTCATCATTTTCCCTCCCTTTCTTTTTTTGAAGGGGTGTCTTTTTAAAACCACAACGTTCCATTCTTTCCTAAGTATGGTCTGTTTTTCAACATGAACGTTAAGAACAGCGGCACCACGAGCAACACCGATGGTGTTTTGTTCACATTGAATTTCATTTATTGGTTTGAAAGGAAATATTTGTTGTGCTTTTAAAAAAGAAAAGAGAATGATGTGGTCAATGATTTCTTTTTTGGGTGGGGTTTTGCCCAATCGTTCGCCCAACTTACGTTTTCAGTCCCTCCAAGTCATTTAGAAACCATTAAGACCATAAAATTACTTAACATCCGCTTATTAAAGATAAATATTTGACTTGATTGAAAAGATGTGTTAAAATATAATTTTTACAAGCAAGATAAACAGCCAGGGCGAGATTATGTTTGTTCATATGTTTGTTATGCGTATACAGTTATTAATAATAATCTGAAAAACAAATACGAATACCAAAGCAATCTCATATCATACCACATTTTGATGTTTCTGCAAGGAGAAAAAAAAAGATATTGAACAGAAAGAGAAAAGGTTGCCCACAAAAACTTGTGTGTTTCCCTTTCTTGCTTCATTATAAATGTGCTGAAATATTGCACGGATCAGTTTTCTCTTTTCAACTACCCTTTTTAACAGCAGTCCCAAACATTCTACGTAAAACGTTCTCGAATATATGTGGTATATGGAACAATACTTATTTCTAGATACATAATGTAAAATGTTGATTGATAAATGGATTTCATTAAACCAATAAACATTAAAATGCATTGCCCAGCACAATACCACTTTTGATAATGTTCGTTAATGCTGGTATCAGATCGCAATTTCCGTTTTGTTTCAATATCCATATTTTTGTTAATTGATCATGCTATTATTCTGTCAGCGAATTTGTATTTAGGGTAGACGGCCTACAATGCATCAATAGGCTGTTTGTACACGCGTGCAATAGCTAGCGATTGGATGAACAACACTGCGAACCTAACACATGAATGATGAAATGCCTTTATTCATTTATTGCTGAACTTTACCCGTTCTACCATAAAATAAAGTTAAATCTGTTAAATCGGAGCGATCTAACAGGAATTTTAAGTATTGGATTAATATTTTCGCTTATTCATACCAGATATATGTGATATAATTTATAGACATTTTGACAAAAGAAAAATAATCGTAAAACATGGCCGATTTCGAATGTTATCAGTGCTTGTTAATCACACCTGTTTTTGTTAAAGAAACTGTTTGTTCGTCAGAAAAGGCTATTTCATATGGTCTGCTTTAAAGCATTCAGTACAGTCTTTCAAGGATTGCTTTCTTCTACATGTAACCAGTTTCCCCACACAATCGGAATGTGTGAGTGGTTTAAATTGAAAGCAACGTAGGTGACAATGAAAAGCAAGTAAAAAAAGACCTTTTGTTTCAATAGGTGGAAGTTATTTTAAGAAAAAAGGATACATTTCTTTTAAAGAGCATTTTTCCCTTTTCGTTCAAGTTGTTCTCTTTTCTACAGCAGTTACGACAAAGTTATGTAAACTATGATACCTATATTTCGAACTTCTGATAGTCGATTTATTCTATACGTCGAAGTAAATACGACGTCCCGAAATATTTCCTCTTGGTTCCTACGTCTCAACATTTCAGACATATATACGTCTCTGTTTGTCAAACATGTTCATGAGATTCCTTCAATTTCGAGATATAGAGGCTCTACTATATCATGGAGGAATGGGTTTCAAATCCCGGATTGAAATCGATTAAAGTATTAAATGTCGTTTGATGTTATTGTGATGCGAGTGGTTTATGCATCCAGAGCTCTGTGCGTGTTTATGCCATTTGAATGGGATGTTTATCATTACGATAGCAATGGCTGGCTTTATAGCCCTAGGAGAGGGAACGGCAAAGGTTTTATTACAATTGTTCGACAAGCTTTCGTTCTGAATTACCCACCGGGATTTCGCGGTGTTTATATTGAATCGGTTTTAAGAGAGGCAGGCAGACTGTCTATTTATTGAAAGGATCGATGTATCCCTTTTCGAACATTGCCCAGGTTAGCATCAAACTAGTTCATCTGGGAAAGCAGTCAGTGGCTTGGAAAGAGTAGCGTACAGTAGTGCTGATGAAGCATCATCATGAAACATTATATGTAAGGATAGGTCACCTCACCATCTCGATATGACTGAAATATTGTTGAAATCGTCATAAAACACAAATCAAATCAAACATTTTCAATGATAACTTTTGATATAGTCTTCATAAACAGTGCAGTGCGCTTACCCATAATTATGACACTTCATCACATAAAACGCACACCATCCTCTCCAACCAAAATGTTTCTTTCTCAAATGATTGAAGTTGTTCCGTGCTGGCAGATCAATACATTGCTAACTTTGCGCCTGCTGAGCAACATTCAACCTTGTTTTAAGCGACTCTAGCTAGTAAAAACAGACGAAACCGTGATATTTAAGGCAACTAACCTTTAATGCGGGTGCTGGAGCTTTGTAATGAATTCCGTTCTGTATTAAGATAGCAGCAGACTATAAAGAACTGTTAAGGAATTATTCAAGAGTGGTCGCCTACAACAAGATTGACTGTATAAGCTTCAGAGGACCAGTTTACTGATTTACTTACATCAGACGAGATTAAATGTCACTTAAGAGAAACTTACAACATTCGTTCGAGTTCAATGTACCAGGTATCTCTACCGATTTGAATTACAGAAACAACAAGAGTTTGGAGCTGTAAACAACTTTTCTTTTTCTTGAAATTTGGTACACTGGATTTATTTAAAAAAAAAACGTCTCCTGCCAGACCAAAATAGTTTTTTTGCAGCCGAGAATGTTTTAACTTGTGTCCGGAAATCACGTCTAACTTAAGCTCAGCTAGCAAGCAAGAAAGTCGGATAACATGATGAGTTATTTGCATAATGCTAAACAGGAACAGGGATTAACACACATATCCTATAAAAATGCAAGCCATCAATGTTGATACAAAAAATAAAAAAGAATAAAGATAAAAGATAAATAAACACAATCTTTAAACAAGTGATCTTTATGCAAGCTCTTAACTTTTCCCAGGAATTTCAAAGCAGCGCACTTAAAAGATAAGTTTTCTTTCCTCATATAACATTGGCAACATTCACTCATTCCGAGTCCGGCTTTGTAAACGTATGCCTTTTAAATAAGATATGGCGACACAATGTTATAAAGAATACTATATAAACGTCACATATCTAATTTTTGGAAGGCATAGGCATAAGCTGGATTTCTATCATTTTCTTGGAAAAATGTTATTACTTAAATGCAACATTGGAGTAAAACCAATTCAATTCAATTCAATCTCTTTATTGCCTCCTTTACAGAAGATAAATCAAAGTATAAATATTTCTTTTACAAAACATAAATATAGAAATGAGAAGTATATATAAACATGAAAATATGAAAACCAAGTAGGAAATCTCGACATTAAAGAAAATTCTCAAACAGATAGACAATCAGAACTTAGCAGTCGTTTCCAAAGTTCACATTACTCTCTGAGCAAACTTCGATAAATCTCACCTCTTTTTGAAAAGCAAACGAAAATTATTTCATTTGCAGATGACAACTCAACGCACTTTGACAAAAGAAAAATAGTGTTACTTTAAAAAGAGCGAATACGAATTTGGTTATTGCGATTTTAATCTTTGAAATATTTGTATAGGTTTTGTGCGCATATAGAAAGGAATGAATTCTGTGTGATTTATTCTAATGGACACGAAGATAACAAGTTTCTGGCTCTGTCTGCAACAAGGCACGTATAGGGTCCCATTAAAACTGTATATAAATGGGACTGATTTGAATAGAAAAGATAGCTATCGCTGTGTCGACGAATTTCCTAAATGTCTCGATATTCCAAGGCTCTGTCAATTCAGCCAAGAACTAAGTAAATATTCTTGATTTGCACAACACGTTATAACATTGAAATACTCACTGTAAAGACTAGACTAATACGATTTCAAATTAGAACCGCAGCTTTTTGAGGTGTACACCCCTTGATAATTGATAATTGCTGTTAATGTATGAATAAGACCGAAGATCTATATCATTTTTTACTTATTTGCCCACTGTATTCTGATCTACGTGATACGTATTTTCAATAAAGAAATTATATACATCCAAATATACAAAAGTTTAATCTACTTTTGACACGTAGGAATAAAGATGAAGTACGCAATATTGCTATGTATGTATACATACTATTCTTATCAAAAAAGGGAAACTTTTATCAATTCATTATTCATGAGTAAGAGTTAGTATACTGATTTTGTTTTGTAATTATTTTGATTGCTTTCAACAACCTCCTATGTATATTTTGTAAACATGCTTTACCTTTGGCTGTACATGTTAATCTTTATATGTGTATTGTACTGTTAAGGCCGGGGCCGACTATCAATTAAAAATGAAATGAATGGATAAGCAATCCCGAAACTAGTTACAATATTCCATATAAGTGAGGATTTAGATAAATATAAAATGTAGTTAGAACAGTTTAAAAGGCACGACAAACGGCTGCTGAGGTTAATCCTTAGATCGCTGGGTAATTTTCTATACAAAATTAGATTTTTGTGTCGTCTGCTTTCCCAAACCTAAATATCTGCTTAATTTTGATGATAAAAGATGCTCAAACTAGCAAACAGGTTAGACCACAGGCAAGCCGCCAAATTACTTGGCGGCTTGCCTGGATCTGACCCGTTTGATTAAGCATGAAGTCGGTTTCAGCACTACAATGGTTAACTTATACTTTTCAAGTAAATCATGTAACAAATTAAACTTGGATTTGCCGGAAATATTTTGGTTTTACAAAGAAGGGTATATGGCAATTTGGGTATTACATTGAAGGCTTTCTGACATCTAGTAATGCACGAGAAGCACCAAATTTCACTGCGTTAGGAATGATACACTCCCGATATTGCAGAACCGAAAAAAAGCGATTGAGGCAAATGTTTTCCCAAAAATCTAGTAGTGTCGTCATATGTATGAACCATCTCTTTAAACCATCAATATTCAGTAAACACGGAATTTCTTAATAATCTAACCAGACCATGAATTCTTATTGAATCAGGCCATTAATCTGTACCAAGCATAGATTATGGTGTTTTTTAGCAAAATTGCTGCAAATACGAAAAGAGGCGTTCACCTTAAGTGACACAAGCTGCCAGTCTTGAATTACAAGATCATATCATAGATGCAACGCATTATTCACCATACATTCTTGTAAACAGGGAAAATATCAAGACAAATAAAAAAAAAAGTCAGCTTTGAGACATAAAAGTAATTACGGATATATACATTGTCGACGATGAGAGGTAACTGACAATTTGATGAAGAAAGCGTTCAACAACAAAAACATTCAAGATACTATCAAAAATCAAGAAGTCACTGACTGACTCGGCAGTGCCATATTTCCTTCCAGAAATTGGTTATATTGTCGCTGTCTGTTATTTTGGTGGTAAAATCGATAGATATTCAAACAAATGAGGGAAACACAAAAGAACTTTGGCATTTTCGTTACAATATCTGAGAGCCAGGGCCGTATAATCCATATTTAGGAGACATAGAATGGGCTTTAATTAAGTTACAGCAAAATTGTCTTTAACACGTAAAGTCCCATGACTACGTATGTATAGATCGGTTGTCAGTTGGTTTGAAATTTCGATAATTTGAATTCCAAAATTCGGGCATTTTTCATTTCCTTAAAACAGACATATCATCTAAATGAGTCGAGCTAGTACTAAAAGCCACTTGAATAAGACACAGATATACTTGTTTGGCTCTATGGGACCTGTTGTATATAAAGCAGCTTTTTCACAGATGTAAGAATACTTGGATTATAACATTTCTATTCCTTCAAACGACTTAATGATAATAGGCACTGAAGACCACCAATTCGAAGTAAAATAAGTTCGTATTTAGAGCATTGTTCATTTAATGAATTGGTATCCAGGGGTCCGTTTTACTAAACAAGTTACGGAAAATATTTGCGTAAGTCATAACTGATACACATGGATATTCTCTTCAATGAAAGTACAATATTGCAATGTGACACGTCATTGGAAGCGTCTTGGAGAGACGATTCCAATGATGTGTTACTTTGCTATATTGCTGCACCCAATATTGAAATAAGAGGAAATGTTGTTTTAGACTTACGCAAATCTTAAGCTTAAACTGTTTAGTAAAGCGGTACCCAGATCCAAAAGTCTTAAAACGGTTTAAAGACCCACCTTATTCCGGTCGTACAACTTAGATGAATTGAGCCCTTTTGAGTTAAATTTGCTTTGCGAACCTATCTTTCTTTACATATTATAACGACAATACAACACATACATTGTTTCAACGGCATTTCAATTTTACTTGAAATTGTCCAAGGTAGGTGAAATGATGCACCTTAAACTCCATACAAAAATACAAGGCGATCACTGCATTGGAGCCCCATTTATGAATGGCGTATGTTACGTAGTCGCCTCACTCTCTACAGCATAGCAACAATCAATCAGGACAAGATGTAACCTCTTCGTTACTGAGCCGACTCTTTTGCTTAGTGGTTATGTCTTGGACTGTCACCCGGGAGAACAAGGACCGGGATCGAATCCCCACTGGGGACGTAAAATCTAAAGTGGATTTTTCTGGCTATGCTTCGTTGCGGACATTGTTCGTAAGACGTAGCATTCCAGTGATGTGGGGCGGTTTTCTTTTAAGGTAGAATCCTTACAAATGCCATAAGAAGCCTCAAAGATATGTTCTTAATTTAAAAAAGTAACTGATACATGTCTGTATGTTCATCTTCTTTCTTCTTGTCAGTGTTTGTTTATATGTCACGTAACTTTAATCAGGTGCCTTTTCATATGAAAGAAAAAAAAGGTTACACAGTTTGATTGATGATCGTGGTCTAACTCTTGTTAAACTTAATAAACATTAATTGTCAATTAGGCAAAAATTAATTTGGCAGCATTTTCATCGCGAACCAGCTTTATACACAACATTAGGGCCTAAAACCTGAAACTTCCGATTTGGACCAGTCACAAAAGCCAACTTGAGAGAACGGATTAAAGTCTTAATATGATATAAGACAAACATACAGTTTTAGTTCTAACTTTCCAAACGATCATTGCAAAAAAATGTTAAACAAAATTGAATCAATGTTTGAACAAATTGGTTGGACTTGCAACAAGTAGATAGAAATTAAAATTCATATCATAACTCGGTCCACACGCTTACTATGGATTCCCTTTACATACATTACATTCAAAGCACTTGCTGTAACAATCATGGTATTCATACCATGTGCAACCGTTTATTCAGATCTCTGCCTTATGATAACATATTGCTAATGGCGTCTGCAAGCAGAGGTTAAAGCTGCCGTGAATATACACAGTTCAAGTACTTGTGCACTTAGAATTTTACGCCCATGGATGCCAATGTTTGATTGTTTGATAGACATTAGACGAATTCGATCATATGTAAACAGGTCAAAATCTCTTCTTTTATCATGGTTTTTTAAGTCTTCTACAATGGATGCATCAAATTGATCGATGCTGGAAAGCAACTGGGGGCGACCAAAATGATATACGATGCTTGCAAAAATCCAAAGGTCAAAATAATAAATCACTCATTATAGAAAGTTTCTCCTTTTGCCATGGTTTCTTAAGTCTTCTACACTTGATGCATCTAATTGGTCGATGATGAAAAGCAACAGAATGCAACCTGATATGCAATGTTACATTCTCTTCATGTTATTAGATAAGAATTCGAAAGTCAAAAGAACGATTCGCTCATTAAGTAAAATGTCTCCTTTTGCCGCAATGGCTTCTTTGGTCTTCCACAATGAATGCATCAAAGTGATCTGTGATGTAGAAGGGGATCGAATACTATCTGTTGCAGAATTGTACAAGGTACACGTGCTTTACAAAACGTTGAAACGGAAGAATGTGTCGGGATTCCAAGCAGACTTTAAGAAGTTAATAATATGCAAAATAACGAATTCACTTACTATGGGGTCTATTTGTAATCCATGTATTGATTTCTAAGAAAACTACAAAACAAGAATATCCAGTTGGGGTCATTGAACATTTACACAATTGCGTTCTATCACAAACACATACGTCCCTATATTTCGTAAAGACGTAACTCTAATAAAAAAAGGATACGTACTTAAGAGAAGGGTTGCAACCATTTACTTCTTTTAAAGATTGTTAAGAGTAGCGGAAGAATACACCAGCCTTTAACAAAGCAGACATGTTACGAACGCCAAGTTTGTTTTTAAAGTCATTTTGTCAAAGAAAATAAGTCGCTTGCGGCGAGCCATTTCTTTTCATCTGACAAAATGACCTTTGTTGCTAAAGAACCTCATGAACTTGAGATAAATTAATGTTGCTACATTATTACGACGAAAACTTTTTGTAACTATGAGAATAGGAGAAGAAGAGTAAGACCGGAAGTAAGCTCTTAATATAGTCGTTGAACTGCCTCGATGTGCTTCACAGTATGACGTAGTTCCGGGTATATGACGTCATTCGTAGTATAAATAGCACTCCGCAGATCAGAGGGCACTCCATTTGTGCACATTCCCAAGTGCATCGCAAAGTATGTGGATATTTATTCTATCAGATATAGCCTAAAAAGGCATAGATCCGATGATTCAACAGGGCGTATTCATACAAGTTATTAAATATACGCATTTAAGTGACTCTTAGTCGTTACTTTGTGGCTCTCGCAAAAATAGATGATAAGAAACGTTTTTTTTTTCCGTTTCTTTTCTATTTTAGAGAAAGCATTATCTTAACGACCGAAATAATGATAATTACACTTGATTTGAGAAAGAGACCCGTTTTGAGCTTCATCTAAAGTGTGTTGACTGTTTTTGTGGGGCCGAAGGTCCCTACAGTTTAAACTCATTCCAAGATAACACTTCACCTTTTCATTGCATCTGTAAACCGTTTCAGGTCTTGGCTAGGACACTATTGTTAACTCTAGGGCACTCAACAGCGATATAAATAGGGATCGAGCGGTTATTGAACCAGGTCCTTCCGGTTGCATAAATAGAGTGATACAAATGTTACAGTACTTCCGGAAGCCATCAAACAGAAAGAACTAGTCTTACAAGATTTGAAATGTTGCATTGTATGCTAAATGTTGGATAATATGGTACTCGAGGATGCCTCATTGGCTGATTGTTTTCTTTTGGGGGGATGTGTTCGCCATGCTATTGAGCCTTTTTTTGTTGATTAATTTGCTTACTGTTTGTTCTAGATGATGAACGAAAGATGGCAGTTATTGGCGCTGATATCTGTAAGAAAAAGATCAAGGGGAGTGTAATGAATTCGCTGGTTAACGATGTGTATGTACCACCATTTGTAAAAGGTACATAACACATGACAATTATGCTAAAGACCATTTCAGTTAGGATTAATTGTAGATCAAACCGTCAAATGCAACTATTCATGGTGATAATACATACTAGTATAGCCTATTTGTACCAAATTTTCAAAGATTGACCATCGACCTCAAACGATTACACGAAAGAACGATAGCTGAAGAATTCCTTTGTATATCGCATATTTTCCATTTAAAATGAATTCAAATGATATATTAGATCCATTAATTACTCTCCATAACGAATGGTCAATCCCCTGTTTACCAGTGTTTTTTCCCCTTAAAGTCGAATATCTAATGTGCTAATGTATCTTTTATTCAGAAAGTGTTAAGTAGGTCGGCCTTTTTCCGAATGTTAAAGCCTATTTGTTTAATCAATCTGAGAAACAGCGTGGTAACACAGTTGCTGAAGGGTGTGTCAATATTGACACTACGGTACTTGGCTCTGTCACCGTTATACGACCTTGGCCGGGAAAATGGCGAAATATTTCTAGTCTTGTCCGTATTTGTACGAAATGAACTGCTGAACTGAAAGCTTTTTCTTCTCTATTCCTGTAACGTAAATGCGTTTAAACTTAAAGGTTCACCTCTCGTTAGCCGTTTATTTAAAGGAGTTTGAAGGCCTTTAAAGCAGAATTACCACACATGTTCAGACTCTTAAACAGAGCTGTAGAAAGATCTTATGATATTTCCTTTAGACCAGTCATGGAATGTGGAACCCAGACTCTGAGCAAGTCCAGGAAGCGTATCTGAGTGTGTCTTCAATAGATACATTTCAAAATTAAAAGAAATTTCATATGAAGAGAACTGCGTTAAAGCATCGCATCGGATAAGGATGTGATAACTTAACGGGCTAATCTTGGGCGTATGAAACCTAACGCCGAAACCACCATGGGGCCTTTATAAATAAATGTCCATTTATACCATATATTCCCTCCATTTATGGTTTCGCCGGAAGTACAAGTCTATAAATACGTATATCGTTCCCATTATCCGTCGAGAAAAATGGCACTATATTTGTCATACTTGTCATATTCGACGACAATCAATAACAAGAAGCGCCTTTAAAAAAAACTGTCCTCTCGTTTTAAGAGGATCCACACGCAAGGAAGCGCTTTGAACAAAGTATACACGGTTAAACACGCCTTTTCCTTGTTTTAAGAGAAGATTCCAACGTTAGGGAACGCCTTGAGTAAAGCATACATGGTTAAACCTGCATTCTTGTTTTAAGAAGACGCATTGGAATTGATGGTTTAAGACGTCATAAACAAACGTGAAAATGTCATAGTTTGCATTAGAAAGTCGAGGCCAGACGACAGCTAAAAGCTCCCTATTGCTTTTTTAGTCGTCTGCAAAATATTCGAACAGTTTCTGTAGAATTTTGTAAATGGGTACTTTTAAGGGCACTTATGTGCTTTATCTGAAGTTGAAGATGAATACTAGTTTGTGCTTATATGTCCTATATACACATTTTCGAATTTGAACTGTATAAGTCGTCTGCAAAATATTGGAACAGTTTCTCATTTATTTTGTAAATGTTTAAGTATTTAGGACACTTATGTTCTTTATCTGAAATTGAAGATGAATACCAGTGTGTGCTAATATGTCCCCTTTACAATGTTTCGAGGTTGAAATATATAAAAAAGTGTTTCCATCAAAGATAATTTGTGTGCGAACTCCTACCATTCAATATTGATACCGTTTCTATAGAGAAAAGGTTAAGGAAATATGATTATAATTGAGGCTTTAACATTATATAAGTCGTTATCTGGCTGAATCAGATAAAAGAAAGTTTTTCAATCTATTGTTCTTCAGGGTTGTGTGCTCTATATACTATTTACTTATCACGCTATCTAATTAGCCAATAAACGATTTCTACGGATAATGCTTTTGGATGATGAAAGCGATTTCGTTACGATTAGCCGCCTCTGAGTTTGTCCATTTAGTAATCTATTTTGACAACGGAATGAACACTTTCAATGTTGAATGATTTTGATCCATAACTATCTAACCTGTATCTTTGTCGTTATGAATCTCAAGAACTCATTCGTTTTGACGTTGTGGTGTTTGTCTGCATGCTTGTAGTTTGTGAAAACTAGAACGATTGTAAGCTTACTTCTAAATAAATAACTCGTTTTCGTATTCGTTAAGGTATTAATATAACGTTGCTCGATTAAAACAAAACAATATTGACGTTGAATAATGGACTAATCGATCGTCTTCGATTGTTGTTATAGTTCAACCCGACACCCACGTTAATCGGTGTCATACCTACAATAGTCGGCACGCTGTTATATGGAACGTGATACAACACGTTTATTCGTAAAGTAAGACAATTTTCTAAAAGTTAGATTTAATAACGAATGCGTAGGTCTTTATAAATCCTTGATCTCTCAACGCTTAGGAAGGGAAATAACCAATGTGTTCACAATCGTATCAACTTGGCAATCCCCGTCACAAGTCGGTAGATATACCTCGTAGGCAGTTCATGAATGCACCAGAAATCCTGGGGTAATTCGCCTTACTTCTGGCGGATAACGCACATGCTTACAACATGCACACAGGCACTAAATTGGTTAAATATCACACTTTAATGTTGTTTTTTTTACTCTTTTCATTAAAGATTATCATATAAACACATATTTTGTCAATCGTATCTCTTCGGCAATCCCCGGCTTGTGCCGGGGATTTCCGAGTAGATACGATTGCAAACGGACAGGCCCTTCGTCAATCGGAACTACTCGGTTATTTCCGTGAGCTGTGAAATACACCTCGGATATAAGTGTAGTGTTACAATTTTTCGGGTAAATCGGCATCCGCCAATTAACACATTTTCTAAGCGTGCAAGTTAAGTAGTTCAATGTGTATGGAAGGGTTGGACATCCTTTTTAATAATCTTTTTATCAGTAACTCATACCAAATGGCAAAATTGTGGTTGTGACATGTAGAGCTGTTTCATTAATCAAGTTTAAAGACTTTTTAGATTTCACATTTAAGATCTATTTTTAAACACGAAAGTGAAGTGACGTCATTCCACTGGAAACCAATATGGCGTCATCCTTATTATTTCAGAGGTGTTTTCATTTGATGAACCCGATGTGTTCAGATTGGCCCTTCGTTGCCGGCCTACTTTCAAAATGGCTACCCATTACCTCCGAGGTTATTTTAAGAAATGGCCGAGGTGTTCCGAATGATATGTTCACATTGGGTTTATCCAATGAAAACATTTCTCAGTTCACGTAAATACCCGAGAAGTTACGATCGGGACATAACATTAACGCTATATTGCCAGTTTCATGGCAAAGCAGTCTAATGCTTATAGTAATGTTTTGATCCTTGTAGCATGTTTGTGAAAACTTGCACCACGGGAATAATATCCAAAGTGATGTTTTAACTCATCCAAACACGGTATTGAGATGATATCTGAGCTCCGTAATTAAAAGTATTAATCGGCCATTTTCAGTGATATGTTACTTTAAGTTCTTCGCTTTAATAATTTACATAAATTGTAATACTCGTTGTTATTTTAAAAAAGAGTGAATACTCTTTTCCCTTTTTTTTTTACGTTTACGAGGAAATGTTTCGTGAAACCCTTTCTTAAACAGGCCCCTTCACAATGAAAAGAACTTTGTCCTGGAAGAGCTGTTTGGCACGCACTGTTCACTATTCAAGCAATGTCTTATTTTTGTTTCGACTGGTGCATAATTTAATATCCTCTGTAACCGACGACCCCTAAATATAGTTCAGTTAAAAGAAATTATTTTAAAGGAGCATTCACTGATTTTCCTACAACGATTTCTTCCTTATAGCACAAATTAATTATTGATAATTATTTCGGTGCGCCGTGCGCGAGTAAAGTTAAACGCAGTTAAGTGCATTCCGACCCAATTTTCCGGATGATCAAATCACCACTCGCTTCTATTTCCGGTCTTAATTAGCCACAAAACAAACAGGGGAGGAAATCGAACGTATTGTGGTATGGCAATTTAAAACGAACATATTGTTCATATGGCGTCCGTTATTCGATTGTAAGAGTGCCCATTATGCTTTATTAACCCTTATAGTGCTGGAATCGTCTTCATGCTTATATAAACAGGTTAGATATAGGCCAGCCGCCAAGTAAATTGGCGGCTGGCCTGTGATCTAACATGTTTGCTACTCTGAGTATCTTTCCTCATTAAAATTAAGCAGATATTAAAAGTTTTGGAAAGCGCACGGCACAAAAATCTCCTTTTTTTTAAATTTACCGATCATTCTAAGGTTAAAACCACTCCCTATACACAGAGGGGCCTCCATGGCATAGTGGTTCGAGAGCATAACTCGAATACAGCAACATCATGGTCCCTCTTCGGGTATGTTCAAATCCCAGTTACGGACTTTGGATTTTCATGAGATGTAGTCTTCCGACTTACTTGCGTAAAGCCGATGGTTCTTCCCAGCTTGGCCAGCCCATGTGGGTGGATGAGTATGAGACCTTCCTCGGTCATCAGGAGATGGGCATTGTAATATAACTGAAATAGCTTTGACGCGATGCAAAACCCACATAAAATATATGAAACATCTCTTCGAGACGTTTACAATGACGTGTCACATGTCGATATTGTATTTCCATTGAAGATACTATTCATGTTAATAAGTCCTGACTTACGGAAATACTTTCTTAAGTTGTCTAGTAAAACGGTACCCTGGGAACTACGTACGTTCGTATTAAAACGTACCAATGGTTCCTGCCGCGGCTTCTGTTAGAATCTAAATGCTTCCGGATAAAGACTTAAATTGGTTCCTAAAGGAAATTACGATATCTCATACGCGCGTTTATTACCCAATCAGGACTTGGCATCCAGCTCAGATAGAGAAAATCAATTGAAGTTAAATTGCGTCTCCGTAGTAAGCTTATAACATTATTTGACGGAACGATACATTTGCTTAATGGTAATCCCAAGATAAACCCTTTTCTTATCATTTGTTTTAAAGAGGCACTGTGATATGTCGTTTTAGAATTCCTTCTATGCATTATAACAAGAACCATACCCGTGTAGCATATCCGATTGGCCATCCGATGGTTCTTTATTAGTTAACTCATTTTTATTTATATAGAGAATAGATGGTTGGTGTCGTGAATCAGAAATGTTATCGGGCAAGGTGTAGGAATATCATCCGGTGAGCCGAAGGCGAAACGGATAATATTCCGAGACCGAGCCCGATAACAGTTCCTATTCAAAGACACCAACCATCTATTCTATTTATCCTGTTACCTTTACGTATTCTTTTAAACAACAAAATAAAAATAAAAAACAAAACACGAGAAAAACACTCAAAGACAAAGTATAGAATGATGTAAACATGTCGTCGTGTGTCATGGCGTTCTTATGACGTCATAACTTGCCACGTGCATGTATTATATGGTTACTGCTTAGTTATCGGTCCCAAAATAGCACTATTGACAGGATCAAATGAGTTTTATGCTGCGTATTACAGTTATGTTGCGATGCCCGGCTCATGATAATGAAAGAGGACCCAAATCTTGAATGACCAAAATGGCTTCGCTATGATTTCGATCGGTAAGCTAACTGTCACGAAAATTTGATTGATGTTACCGAAACACAGGTGGAGAGGGGACATGGGATTTAAAGGTCTGTGCTTTGACCACTAGGCCAAGGAGGCTAATAGTTTCTTCATTAAAACTTACATTGAGGGCACTTTTTTGTTTCGGCTCGACAACTATCAAGAACATAAGTTAAAGGCACATCAAAGGAGAGGAGTACAAATAGACTACTGAAAAAATATATGGAGCTCTTTTATTATGTTCATAAAAGTCATGAGAATTAGTTTAGAAATGCATTGAGACCCTATTTAATAGACTCATTTAAAATAAGTCATTTTGTGCTTGAAATATAGTTGTCTCCAATTCAATCATGTTTATCAACAATCTGTTTGTTTATTTATTCAAAATAACGGATTTTGATTGGTCAGTTTAAATTATGTGCATCAACTGTCAAGGTCAGAGGTGAAGAATCAGGAAATCTGAATTATAAAACTTGCTAATCTGGGTTATTTCTGGTTTACTTTCACATTCAATTTGTGCTGATGGTGTTTTCTGGTGATCACTATTTGAATTTGTCCAAAAGTTTACAAAATAATATAGTTTGATATAACATTAATCTCCTTTAATGGGCCTTTAAGTAAAGCAACAAATAAACTAATCACGAAAACATTTCTCCTCGTGAGTACCAAAATCCCACCAGTCTATGCAACCAAACGGAGCGAACAGAAATAATTGCATTTCTTTATTTTCGAAATACCTAGTAAACGTTATAACTTGTTTCCAAAAGCATATAGAAAACGTTCGGTAAAATAAGATATTCAACACAAATCTGTTTTGTAAATTGCGAAAGAGTACGCAGATAATAGCTAGTTTAGAGTACGCAGATAATAGCAAGTTTCAATTAACGATAGAAAATATATGATTGAAGATCTAAGAGATATAATGATCTTGTAGGGTCAAGAAATAAAGCTTCATTGAACATTTCCACCGATGGAAACAAATACCTTGCAGCTCTTTAATGTGCGTGTTCAGAATTGCCTCGATGTTAATTGGTTTTGCCAGAATGTGCCAATATATTCGATGATTAACACTATATGCCACAGATTTTCAACGAAGATAACGTTTCAAGCTTATTTAATTACCAATCGTCACGTTTTTTCATCGTCATAAGAAAATAAAGATGAAAGATGACATATCTGAGTCTAAAAAAAGTTAGCTTGTAATTGACCAACCATTTAGGAGATATTAAACGTGTATGGTGTATTCTTTACCTCTAAAAACTAAATGAGTAAATGTGCGCCCAGACTTATGTGTATCCTTAACCCATAGGATGCTAGGTAAATTGCTAAAAATAGATTTTTTTGTCGTCAGCTTTCCCAAACCTTTAATATCTGCTTAATTTTATCGAGGAAAGTACAATACAATAGAATAATTTTATTTGCTTTGTTATACGAAGTCATTTGCATATTTCAAAATAGCAAAATTGGCTAAATACTCAGAGTAGTACACAGGTCTGATAAGAGGCCAACCGCAAATTTACCTGGATCTAACTTGTTTGCATAAGCATGAAGTTGGTTTCAGCACTATAACGGTTAAGGCAACTGCAAACTTGACACACAAGTTTTCAAATAAGATATTTGGTAAAGACAATTATGACACAATGATGTATTGTCAATTATAAACAATTCATCGTTTTGTCACATGCTTTCATCAAATCCTTCAGTAGATACATTACAAAGATATTCTGAAGTAATGCAGAAGTGGTAAAATCTGATTTTGGTTTAACCTCTGATTTTCTGCATTTGTCCGAATAATGGGTATTTAGTATATTTGAGTCAAGATTTACTTGTCCGTTTTTTGACAAGCTCGGCAATACAGGCAGTTGGTTTGGCCATCCCTTAAAACTTTAGGGGTCGAGGAAAACCCAGACGCTAATTCGAAATGAGTTCAGATTGTCAGAAATATCTTATAGGATGGAAATGGTTAATCAGTTTCGCAGGAGAGTTCAGATAGGGTCCGATTTTAATAAACTATCAACTCAACGACGTGGGAGACTGCATCATTGTTTCGTCTTGGTTTTAGATTTCATAAAGGAAATACTCTAAACCAATATACTATCATCTTAACTACATTAACAACTGCCTTATACATCGTCTTTGTTTTCGATTTCCAATATTTGACGCTAAAATAACTCTATACCAATGCATCGGATTAAAATAAGGAACATCAGTGAAAATTACAAGGAGACACGGTTTAATGATTCACAAACGAACATAGAGCCAGCAAAACGAATGCAAAATTCCACTCCGTCGGTTGGCGTTATTCAATAGCAGGAATTACCAATACACCTAAGGGGTATAAACTAATTTGGGTATATTGTGATTTTGAATGAGGTTCATTAGTCAAGTTTCTTTTGCTTTCTAGATCCACCATGGCCTGGTGTTAGAATCAAAAGTTGGTGGGCGAATGACCCTACAACCCTACAAAGCCAAACGTGGAATCTTCAAATATTTGTTCATTCGTTAACCCATTACCAAACAATAACGACGTTTGACCACTTTGCTGCTGACGACTGTGAAAAATATTGTCGGAAAAGGAGAAATTGCTCTTAATGAGCAATTTCTCCTTTTCCTACAATTTTTTCTGTCTTATCAGAAGATTATTTCTCTATTTCGTCACATTTTGAAATGTTGTCTGCAAACTCTTTCAATTTGGGACAGTTGAAAACGAGGCACTTGGTAAAGATTTAAGGCTGTGGCCATTCTCAAGTACTGATAAACCGGGTATCATCAAATAACTGAAAGACTATCAACGTGATCTTATATCAATAACCAAACCAACAATCGGAACTACTCGGGTTTTTCCGTAGGCTGAGACTTACACGTTTTCATTGGATAAAACCGATGAGTGCAAATTGCCAAACCATTTCCATACGTAAAACCTTTGCGTAATTCAGATAAAGATTAAAGCACCATTTCTTCGCTTCAATATTGAATGACAAATAGCTACTATGTAATTGTGAGGTATTCATGTAACATTTATGACACGTTCGACCCACCTTTTCATTTTCAAATATCACGAATAAATCTTCAAAGGACTTATGTTATAAAGTATGTATATTGTATTCAAAATGAGCTATTTGGTTCACTCTCTGGAGATGTGATAATAACATCCAAACCAAAACTTAACGTAAACCTTTGCATAATTCAGAAATTAGTACCATTTCTTAGCTTCAATATTGAATGATTAATAGCAATTTTGTAGATTCAAGGTATTCATGTTACACATTTGAATCACCTTTTCGCCATCGTCATATCGTATTTGTTTTACATCAATTGTGAAGAAAGCTGAAGGCTTGATCAAAGCCACTCTCGATGACTGCTTCCTTGATACTAAACCAGTAATCGCGCCGGTTTGTGGGTTAGTCCCGGGAATTTTCACCCCGCCTAACGGGGATTCGAATCCGGGACCATTGGTACAAGAGCCAGACGCTCTACCCCTGTACCAATGTCGCCCATTATATTCAAATATCAAGAATAAGTCTACAAAGGGCTAATACCATATTCAAAATGGGCTATTTGGTACAGTCTCAAGGGAAAGACTTCTTCACAATGTGTAATCAGACGCCATATCTGTATCGATTATCGAGGACTAACATGCCGTAAGATGATTCCTTTGTGGCCGGCACATGGATGGGCGGACTTAGAGTCTTCCTTTCTATTTTTGTATTTCGGTAATCCCCGCATTACATTATGTGAGTTTTTACGTAGATTTTAGTAGTATTTCAGTTATTCAATGTCAGGGAGAAAAAATATTGTTGTCATACGCTTAAACGCAACGATAATTCATACTACCATCTTAATTCTGCATGCTTACATTTCAAAGATATATGCTGCTTATCCGCCTTTACGTAATTAGTGACATGCTTTCATTTTCATACTGCAAACTACCAATTTCCACGACACTTTCTGCTTTTTAGTTAAACGTAATTGGTTGTTTGAAGAAGATGAATATGCAGAGCCAGAATTTCGAACACAGAACACAGAACACATTCCTAGTCAGTCTGGCTTCCAAGTGAGTAATTAAGTCTGGGACTTCTGCTTACAAAAGAGGTTTCTTTGACAGACTTGCATATCGTGCATCAAGTGAACCAAGAGTTTTCTTCATGACATGTATAATGTATAAAGCCCTTACTCCACAGTGTCGTATTTTACAGTGTCCGATACAGAAAAGGATTAATTGCTTATATTTAACATACTATCTTTTTGTCACACTCGTTTTCTTACCCAATTCATAAGAGAACAAGTACTGTTTCCATACCATTTCCATGCTATCATTTCTCGTCTGCTTTTCTTTTCAAATTTGACCAGTCAAACCGAGTTGTATACTATATGGAAATGAAATAAGCTGCAGCTGTCCTATTATAATGCATAAGGTATTTCTGAAGTTGGGTATTTTGTAGTATAGTTTATGCAATAACGTGGGAGAGGTGCGACCCATAAGCCGTCAGTCATCAAAGTATGATACACATGTATGTCACAAACTAAAACTCTACTCCCCAAAAGCTCTGTATAGACTAGAATATATCATTCAAAAATCGAGAGTGATCAGTTGTAAGAACTTGTTATTCAATCGATGTAAAATAAATAAGTTTAAAGTTAAAGTTTAGTATACAACCAAGTCTAGAGGAAACCACAACATCAATAAGTTGCAAACGTTGTTGCATATTGCAACAACTTAACCGAACGTTTGTGTTAAAAACTAACAATACACTCTCCAAAAGTTCTGACTATTGTGCATTATCAATAATTAATGGGAAAGAAATGGTGTAAAACGCAGCAGTCGTTTATTGAGAGGATAAACCATGTTGTATCAACGTTTGCATTAATTGAATAATTCATTTTTACTGTCATGATAAAAACAATCATCTTACAAAGTAATCCAAATAACTGAGTTATAAAACTGTCAAAAAAGTTATGCAAACTCTCCCTATGCCGCAATGGCTCAAGTATCACATTCTGCAACCTTGTTTAAAGTAACCTGCAAAAAGAAGTTAAGCCAAGATGATTTTGTGAACATAAAAGAGCTTACCGAATAAGATCGGCGCTTTTTCCGGTCCCCAATTTTCCAAATTCATCCGCTAAGGAAATATCGCGAAACCTCACCGCAGTTCTTTGTTAAGCCGGCTCGCTAAATACTATCCCGATTTCTGCGAACTGTCATCTATAAATACACCGTATCACCAGTCTGAAAACGGTATTTAAATAGAACTCCAACTTCCCAATAATGTAAACCGCTTCGGGATTACTCGGTAATCTCCGTCGCCTATCGGAACTAATTCGGAATCACTGAAACCTCCGAGGTGGTCCGAGTGAACAAGAGATTGGTTCCCTGGAACATTTCTTTGTCGATCGATTGTAAATAAGCGGTAGCCAGACAGTTTAGTACTTCGCAAATGTTACGTTTACTTTTTCTTCATAAGATACTTTCTTGCTGGTCTAAAATAAAAATAGTAGAGGGCGACGAAAACAACACGCAGAGAAAATAAACAAGTTTGTCTTGGTTTTCGGTCAAAAGCACTGTTATAAAAGGATACATTGTTCATAATGAGCTGTTAATACAGTTGTCCATTTGGTTTCTAAGGATTCTTGTATTCGATGCTTCAGAGTGATGTAATGTTAGTTCAGGGTTAAGTTATTCAACCAGACGACGTAAACGAGAGTAACAAAAAGGAATATCAATGAAAATCTGCATAATCGAATATTCTACAACAAGGTTTTTTTTTATTTCATTTTTTACAAAAGGTGCCTCACCTTTTTATTTGAAACACATTATCACATTATCACATAATAAGAACTTATTTATCACGACTTTTACCTCATTTCACTGCTTTCTACTAAAAAGACCTTTCGAAACCGGACAACAATGTTATAACAAGTACATAGGGGAAAGACAAGCCTTAGGGGCTTGAGAAGATTTTCCAAAATCTCGGAAGGCATTTTTTGCATCATACTACTACTACTGTACTGTGTTTGTTATTGTGCTGAAGCTTTCGTGAAGAAAGGAGAAAGTTTTCGGTACAAGCTCGTTTCTCTGTCTGTTTCATTGGTTCTTATATTGTATATCGTAAGCAAATGTGGTTAACCCTTTACCTAATGCAAACTTTTCAACAGTCCCAAATTTAGAGAGTTTACAGACGACTTTTCAGAAAATGTGTTGAAATATGAAAATGATCTTCCGGTAGGGTAGAAAACATTGTGGGATAAGGAGCAATTGCTCGTCTCGATCAATGTTTTCCGAGTCGTCTGCAACAAACTGGTCAAAAGTCGTTATTATTTGGTAAAGGGTTAAAAAAAGTTCATATAAAGAAAGGGATATGAGGAGACGATAATTTTCCAAGTCATAAAAGAAGGTCGGAATCGTTAATGACAACATTATTTTCTTCATACAAGGTTTATTCATATCTGCAAATACGTGATAATGAATCGATTGACATGCTCATATGAGGTCGCTGTGCGCTAGTGTGCCAATAACATTTACCATAATGTCAGCAAAGATTTCGCCAGTTAGCAATACAATACAATACAATACAATTTTATTTCAGTAAAAAGGCCTCCGGCCCACAATACATATACATATTACAAAATACAAATCAAAATCAGATATGCCCTACACTATCATCAATATATTATTGGCTGTTATGTTTTAAGGATAAAAGGAAATCAAGTAGAAATGTGCTCTAGTAATTTTGATACAAAGAAAGCTAGGTTTTTCAATGTTATTTCGTCATTACATTTAAAAAGATTGTAAAAATTATCTAAGTTTGGACGAGCTTTATACCAATTATATAAATAGATATGTTAGCCAGCAATTGCATTAAATACCGATATCATGATGCTACTGTGCCAATGGCTTCGTTGACCGTTGATACGTCACTTCAGAGCCCTAGCCTAGTACTGGTGATCCAGAAAAGCCATTACATAACTGAACAATTGTTGATACAGCGTTAAACACTATTCAAACAAAAACCATGCCAATGACACTTACCGTTATGTAAACAAAGGTTTCGCAAGTTAGCCATTAATTGCAGTGAATACCCATAGCATGGTGATACTGTGCCAATAGCTTCATGGGGTGACCTTTGGCAAGTCACTTAAGAGCCCCAGCCTTGTACTGGGGATTCAGGTGAGTCGTTAAATAACTGAAAAAATGTTGATACGGCGTTAAACACCATACAAATAAAAACTGTGCAAATAACACTTACCGTAATGTCAACAAAAGATATGACCTGTTAGCCATAAATTGCATTGAAAACCAATATCGTGGTACTTTGATCGTTTCGATAACGAATGAGGTGAAAAGAGTGCAGTAATTGATGAACATACTGGTGACATAACTATGTTCTCTGTTAATTGCATTTTAAGGTCTTTCTAATAAGATTTATTAATATTGACATTAACATGTTGTATGAAATCATAAAGATAAAAATGATATGCAGATGTGTTCCTTTTAAAAAATCACAAACCCATGACATTATAGAATCTCAGTTATTATAGCATTTGCTACAGACGTCTTTTAAAACCACTGCGAATAGTGGATACATTGTTCGTTATTAGCAATTAAGCGATCAATTTAGCAAGAAGAAAATGTTCTTTTATCAGGAATCTTTTGAGTCCCAATTGCTTCTTCCAAAATTGATCAATAATATCAATCTTTATGTTTTCATCTGCTCTTTCATTGAGTTTGAACAAAAGCGCGTGGGGCTAACGGGTGCAACAAGTTCAAGTGTTTTCTGCAAAGCCTTTTTATACTTGTTCGTTATTAGCAATTAAACGATCAATGTAGCAAGAAGAAAATGTTCTTTTATCAGGAATCTTTTTAGTCCCAATTGTTTCTACCAAAATTGATCAATAATATCAATCTTTATGTTTTCATCTGCTCTTTCATTGAGTTTGAACAAAAGCGCGTGGGGCTAACGGGTGCAACAAGTTCAAGTGTTTTCTGCAAAGCCTTCCTAAACTAGAACGATAACAAAAACCACCGCTTTGTTAAGGGTCCCATAGAGCGGGAAGCCTACCGGAAATACAAAAACCAGACCCCGATATATTGACACTTCGGTATCCGGTGTAGAATCATGGATACTTGCTGAACGAACTGCGTCATTGCAATAGGCAGTCCAACCATTTCGCCTAAAATATGATATCGTGATTTGTCTTCATCGAAAGCAGCAGCCAACGACAACGGTTTTGTATAGTATGTCTGCCTAAAGAAAATATAAAAGTCCGTATTGATAATTAAAAACGCTTTTTTAGAGGGAGACATTATTTGTAAAGAGCAGTTTATTCCTTTGTCATTGTCGTTTCTATAGTTACCTCCTCAAAGAATGATGTATTAAACAATATATTTCATACCAAGGCATACGATGGTATTTTCATTTTTTTGCAGTGTTACGTCCGGTACTAATGTAGACATCATCATGTTTATCAAGGGTTCTATGTTATACTATAGTAAGTGCTTCGAGTTTGAGACTTACTTTAGTTTTTCATTGCACCATTGGCATGCATTACATGATAGGTTCAACTTTATAAACATTTCTTTAAAGTAATGGGATTACTCCTGGATCTTTATTCGAAATCACCAACGAAAGTGGTCTAATGGTATAAGATTTGATAGAGATAATCCAGGTATTCCATTCGTATAAACAAAACGTTCGTTCCCGGTTTAAGTTCCCATTGGTCAAGAGGTTACAAGGAAGGTTAGCCTAGGAAACGAGCGAAACTACTCGGGTATTTCCGTGACCTGATAGATACGACTGGTTTATAAGAGTAGGGTAGTAAGTTTTCATTTATGTGCCCCCGGTTGTCCAATGTTATGGGAATGTTGAACGTCATAAATTTAAAACCATTATGTTGGCTCAATAAGTAATAAGTAATTGTGAAATTATAAGTTTTTTTATATATCTTTGTTTCCTTAATCAAATGAGACGACTGCTTAGATGTAACATTTTAGACTTTCATTTGAAAACGAAATTAAATCAACAGTAGTGTTGCAAGAAGCAATATGGCGCTATACATATCACGGTAGAGATGTTTTCACCTGATGAGTTCGGATTGCCTTTGGAGTTATATTTTGAAAGAGATAGCACAGAGCTCTCCCATCCATAGGGGCCTGAATCAATGCGTACCTTATGTATTTTTATGGGTTTACATCACATCCACATTATTTCAGTTATGTAGCAATGCCCGACTCTTAATGATGGAGGAAGACTCAATAATCAACTGCCCATAAGGGCTGGTCAAGGCGGGTAGAACGTACCTTATGTATATACTATAATAAAGTATCTTATGTAGTATATATACAGGGATTTGGGAGGTATGCATTGATTCAAGCCCCTGTGCTCCCATCAATTTGACGTATAAAAATCTGCTCCTGGTTTCTCTTAAAAGTAATAAGGGCTTTTATTGATCCTTTTTTTTAATATTTGCGGAACAATCAAATAACAAGGGAAATTACTCTTGCAAGAAATAATTCTAAGGTAAGCTGGATAGTTCCCCTTTACCAAAAAAAGAAAGCTATCTATATTTGGATTGTGTTTGTTATATTTTGATTAATCGTCGTCGATTGAACGAAAATGTCCCTAATCTCAGTACTTCCACAATAACCTTGCTACATTAAAATAGTCTAAACATTAACTATGTTTCATTGTAAACAATTTTCAAGAAAATTGAACAAAACGGAATTTGAAAGAATGGTGACAAAATAGGAATATGCTAATTCTCTATTTGTAACAACGATAACATTGATTCTCAATACTTTTTTCCCATGGATGTTTATCAGTTTTCCGTGGTATCCTTATATTTTCCTACCTCTTCAATTGTAGAGTTTGAATCGTGTCAACAGAATTTCAGCTATATTTAGATGTCCGGCTCATGATAACGGAGGATAGCCCAAAACTTAAGTGCCAACAAGAGCTGGACAAACCAGCTAAAACTATAGGCATTCATTATGTCCAAAGCGAGACTTTCTTAGGCGAAGTCTGAATGCTGTCACTAGAATTTGAACCCGTGCAGAGAGGGAAATGTGGTTTCAAGGATGCCCCCGATATTTTGCTGGTGGAAAAAACTTGTTAATTGATAAAGTATACGCTTGGTATAATCAAAGGCAACCATTTAAATTCCAAACTGCACATTTCTGCCAACAGAAAGGCATGTCTTCTTTAATTAATGAAAAAACCGTCTTACCTTTGAACTCAAAACAAAAACAAAAATAAGTGACAATTGCCTGCACAATGCTTAATGAAATTAAACCCATTTATAAATAAATTACGCAAACCTAAATGGTTTTAAATTAGCATACATATTCAAGTTTAAACGAAATGACATTTTAATATGGGTTTTATCGTGTCGGGATAGAGCAAGGGAAAAACGTGAGTCTTTTAATTTAAGTGTACCAAAACATGAATGATGTCTTTGTCTCTAACTGGAGGATGTGGGTGATATTTCAAACCCTTTTCTATGAGATATACGATTAAAGATGAGTTTGAATACGCCAATTTTCGAAACAGTTTGACAAAAAGGAGGATTTGCTTATCACTATTGCTGTCTGTAATTGTAAGCCCTCTTTCTGTATTGATTTGCTATTATTGTGGAATTTGATTTTAGAAACCGATTTGTAATCCATGCCAACACAAAAGTATTGCCTTTGTAAGAAAACACACACACATACATGTAAACATATATACTCGTGTGATGCAAATATCATACAAAATGGTATTTGAGGTAACTGTAGATCTTACCGTTTCAGTACTTACAGAAATATCATTGGATGTACTAAATGCCATTTTAGGTAGGTCATATTGAATCTGTTATTGTTATAATAAATGTTATTCCAATCATAGATGGTAATGTATAGGCCCATGAGGCCGGGTGAAACAATTGTTATGATGCGTTTTATGAAAAGTATTCGGCATAATTTGTACCCATATCACGAAAATATCCGATCTATCCTACCTTTTTACATAGATACACATATGTCATGCTATACCTCTGTAGTTGCCTATAAGTTGATCTAAAGTTTGACTCACATGTGATAACTTTGAGCCGATGCCATGCTAAGTTTTGTCACACACATTAATTACACAGAATAATGGATCGTTTTCGACACAGTAAGGCTTTCAAAATAAATTCTTATAGATACTTCATTGAGGGGAATGGTAAAATTAATTTAACATCAAGTTAAAAGATAAGAACATAACTCACCTTATGTGGCAAATATCGCCTGCGTACTTGTTTTGCATATTTGATGCACCGCACGACCAGTTTTGCAAGGGAATTGTCAAAAGCTGGTAGAGGCTCAACCTTAAATACAACCTTGTTCAACTATGCATCATTTAAAACATTGACCTTGCATGTCGCATTATGACAGGCTTTGATAACACATTTTCAAACAATATCTGCATCTTACGACAAATAGAGTTTCGAAATAATACCTACAGTCTGCCATTTTGAAAATCATTCTGTCATCAGTTTTTCTCGGTCGTTCTCAGTATTATTTCGAATAGTTCCGGCCCCGGCCAATATATTCTGAGAACGACCGAAGAAATCCGACGACAGAATGGCTTTCAAATTGTCGGACTATGCGTTTTCCACCGTAATCCCGAAATGAGGAATGACTTTCGAAACAAATTGAAAATGTCTTATAAGTAATATGTCAAATGTTTCTTTTCGTGTTCTTGTTTCCTTTCTCCTGTACACACGGTTGTTTACATATCAGGCAGTGACTTAGTAAAGTGAGCAGTATGACCATAGGAAATGTTTTTGCATTTTCAAAACGGCGCATTTCGTCGCTAGAAAGATCGTTTTAAGAAGAAAAAGAGTATTATTGAGAAAACTCAATCTACTATCCAAAATAGTGTGCTGAAAATGGCTTCGCTCATTAGCACAAAATTAATTATGAATACTATTCTATCAGAAATGCAATATCTAACTTCAAAATATTCAAAAGTATAACGGAACCGATTTAAGTCAAGTAAAGTTCGACATTTTCACTTTTGGGCGCGATGTAAGTAAACAATAGTTGATACTGTGTTAAACCCCATAATAAACCAACAGTAACGTCTCACGAAACGTGAGGTGGGCTAACAGCTCGCCATTATGCTCCTAGGCTGACAAACGGTCACGTAGAGATATTCTGACGGGATGACGAAAGCATAAGTGTGTCATATTTTACGAGACGAGTGACGTCTCAACACTTTCCAATTGTTTTACTCTTTACTTTACTTTACTTTTATAGAGTATAGAAAGCTCAGGTGGGTTTTGAGTCTGACTTATAATGAAATAGAGCTCGGTTCGAGATTCTTGCTTTGTTAATGCATGATTTTATGGCGTTAAGAGTGGCTAACGCAACATGGTTGTTGTGTGCCTAACCATTGATGTTCATGACAGCCATTCCGCACAACTTCAGTTTGATCCAATCAAGGAAAGCTGAATCGGTTGACATTAATACGAGTCTTTTGGTTTTAAAACAGCTTTTTATGTGTTCATAACCATTTAAATATTTAACTATAAGCGAAAATGTAATATGCATTTGCTCTTTCTGAATTGTTGAATACAATTTTTAAAGTGGTTTGTATGATTAAACAGGACAGGATTAAACACCCTTTCATGAGACCTACAGTTATAAAGTTAATACAAAGACCTAGTTTTACACTATGGTCTTTGTGTGGCCTTTTGTTTAAAGCTAGTTATTAATGACCATGCCCCTTGTTCAGGGACATTCTATTTTACCTTTGAATATGTGGATAAAGACTTAAAATCCATTCTCATTGAGCAAGAGTCGTCCCTCGAAAGAGATAATGCCATTTCAGTCTGTTATGATGCAAAGTTTGAGTTATTTAGATTTCAGAACGAAAATCATACAGTTTATACTGTTAAAGATTAACTATGGTGAGTTGTTGAATCTTTGGATAACGTTTATTTTTCTCTCACCATTTTGTTGATTCAACCAACTTAGGGATTTGAAAGAAATTCTGCAATAGTAAGCCAAGAATTGTTAAACTACAAGTTCATTTGGCTTTTACCTGACAGAACAGAACAGAACATTTCTTTAATCTCTCAGGTACAATATGTACAGCATGAGGTATAAAACAATTCAAATTAAGGGCCAAAGTTACACGTAATGTACTAGGGAAAGAAAAAATTATAAATATAGATATGCATTTGAATTTTGAGATATTTAGGTGTTAACAGATGAGAAAGTAAGGTAAATGGGGAAAACATTTACTGCAATAAAGGATAGATTCATATATCTACTTAGTTATCACCCAATGTCTCTACTAGACGAAACTAGTGCTGATTGGTTATTCAAACAGCTAGATAATTCTGACTTGATGCATGTTTATCTTCCATGCAAGATGAAGATCAAGACTACCAGCAGTGTTCTCGTTGTGTGCCATTCAATGCTATATTGGTGCAATTTGAAGGTATGAAATGTTCATTTAGTGCCTTATATAGCTTGTGAAACTCATGAAACACAGACAAGTCAATAGACACACTTTCTTTTTATATCTTATATAGAAGAAGTCAATTCAATGTATTTCGCAAAATTTAAAGCACCTTTTTACATATTTTAGTTTTGATCATTTGCACCAATGTTTGCATTTATATGCGTAAAAAGTAAATGTTGTTTTGATGAGTTTTTCTTAAATGATCATGTCTTTTGTAAACAAATAAGCAATGGAATTCGTCCTCAATATCGTTTTCGTTTCATATTGTGCAAAATGCAAAATGCATATATCTTTTGATTTCATTAGACCGCTTTCTGAAACGATTATTTTATCATTTTTCCATATTTCCATATGCTTTACTTTTAGTTTGAAATGTTATCCTAACTTTCTACAGTCTTCAACTAGTCGTGCAATGTATTCATATTAATAAACCGTAGTCAACAATGGATGTGTGTCATATAATTATTTACCACAATTTATTCTCATTTACACGAACATATTCATTATGCGACCGATCGTCCATTCACGTTGTATGACATGATTCACACTTTCTACGACATCAAGGCTATCTCTTGATCAAGTCTTTTGAACCGACCTTTTGTGACAAGTATCATAAAACAAAGCATTGGCCAGAAGAGCTTCGTTGATCCTCAGTTTTATGCGTTTTCTACCTCAAGTTGAGCCCAGTTATTCTTTAGCTCCTCATCTCCCTCTCAATCTCTGTCTGTCACAATGTCTATGGTGAATACATGTGTGTCGTCGTTCACTCGAGCTTTGTGCATATGGTTAAGGGGCGAAACACCAAAACGGTATGTTCTCTACGTAACGTTATTGCTACCTTTATGGGCAAACTGTCAGATTTGATGTACAATAGGCACACGCGACAGTTATGCCTCACTTTCGTTCACAGTCCGAATTTCTTGTCATGTACATGTACACATCATTGGAACAAGCCAAAAATCATTAAGCAATAGGAGTCATTGCTCGTGTAAGACAAGGGCTTCATGTATCTGTATGATATCTAGATTTAAGTGTTGATCTTTCGACATTTTTTCATTACTTCGAGTTGATTTGTGTTACTACTTCGGTGTCTGTCATTGTTTCGGTGTGGAAGGCATTTTTATCGCACGTCAACTGTATGCATAATACTGGAATATTGTGAAAGGCATTTATTAGCGATGGGCGCGTGTAGGCATTAGTTTCATAGCGTAATGCATCATATATTAAGAACTTTGAAACTCAGTGCTAAATGGTGAAAAGGAAAAGAAGGTTTTACGACTTCTTGAATATATCTTGAATAAAAAACAGGAGTTACATTTTATTCAGTGTTATTTTGGAAAGTGGTTTTCGATATAATAGGAATAAAGTAGGAATACTCAATACTTATTAAACAGAAGGTAATTGTTTCTTTTTACTTTACATGCGTTGTACATGTCGTATGCTATCTACATAACGGACAATGTTCATATACATCTATAAAACAACCATACTGTGACCTCATAAAGGAGTTTTACAAGATGGCATCTTTTCAATCAAAATATTCGTTGTTTGGGAGACTTTGATAATAAGTTGGTCTTTGTGAATACTCTCAAATAGAAGGTTGCAATGTACGTAAGTGAAGAATAACTAACCTATCAACAGGTTTATTACACACTTTATACGCCTGGTCTTTGTTAAAAGCCTTCTCCTAGGCAGAAAACTTGCATCGCATCTTTACTATACTTGAATACATTCGAATGTAACGAGAATTTGCTCATTATTTTTCTTTATAGTGGGAGCTGAGTAATATAATAAGAATCTTTACTCAGTCAAATTATAATATGTATACTTTTCCTTAGAAATAAGCGCAATAATAGAAATGAAGATGAAACGATAGATAACTAACCAAACTCGAACGATTTACAAATATCTTTACAGGTATTGCAAGTATTCAATTCTTCATAATACCGATAAAGATTTTCGAAATATGTCTCTGGGTAGCGATTTATTTAACATTCCTTGCTGCAAATATGCATAAGTTCAAACAGCATGACCTCTTATTTCAATATTGATATAACCTTTGTTGAGAAGGAACACATCATTTAGCACAAAACACAAAATACCGTATGAAGGAATGAGTTTTGACACACACCAACGTAGACTAAACAAGACCTACCAAAAAGTCGTAATATTTGGACACGAATCATGTGTCTCCAAAATGACACATAAGTCTAGGAGTCGGTACAATACTGTAGTAAGTGCCTGGTGTAGTGAATGACTAAGTACAGTCTTGCATCGAACCATCGACGTGTTCGTTTTTTGCATGTAGACTTAACCTCACCTTTTAGATGAAAACCGAACGCTGTCATCTGTTGTGTGTGGTCTTGTCTTGTCGTGTACTTGTTCTTGGTCGTGACTGAAAGTTTTTTGTGAATAAAAAATAAGCGTGTTTTCCTATGATACAATAAAGCTTTCACACATGGGACTCATGTTCTGTTAAAGTTTAAGTTAACGATTTTTTTAGGTGCTCTTTCACTCTTTATATTTACGTTTACGAGGAAATATATCTTACCTTCGTAAGCCAGACCCAAGGACCCAGGACCACTGTTCTCGAAACGTACTCAATCATGATTTCTTGGTTAAACTCAAAATTCTTCCTGTAAACGTAATCAACCCTTATGCTCAAACTTAAGTTATACATTAAGTTAATCTAAAAGCTGTCTCAAGTTACATGCTAACTGATAAACAAAAAAGCGATGCCATGAAACAGCTCATCTATATAACCTTACTTAAAGGCACATCAAAGGAGAGGAGTACAAATGAATTACTAAATATATTTTACTATGTTCGTAAAAGTCATGAGATTAGTTAGGAATGCATTGAGACCCTGTTAAAAAGACTCAATTAAATTAAGTTATTTTGTGCTTGAAATATAGTTGTCTCCAATTCCATCATGTTTATCAACAACCTGCTTGTTTACACATTCAAAATAACGAATTCTGATTGGTTGGTTCAAAAATATGTGTATCAACTGTCAAGGTCAGAGGTGAAGAATCAGGAAATCCGAATTATAAAATTTGCTAATCTGGGTTATATCTGGTTTACTTTCACATTTAGGTTGTGCTGATGGTGTTTTCTGGTGATAACTATTTGAATCTGTCCAAAAGTTTACCAAATAATATAGTTTGATATAACATTAATCTCCTTTAATGGGCCTTTAAGCATGAGTAAGTTTCTAAGTTTTTTCGAAAATTCGTGCCCAGAATGCAATAAATCATACAATACAGGTTAACTATTACACCTGTCTCTGACCATGTCTCTTTGACTCACTGTCGGGTTGACTGACCTTTCATGATGACCATTATAGGAGGTCATGTGATGTACACGTTATTGTCAGGTATTAGAATGAGTCACATGATTGACCCATGTGCCGTCAGCCCTGTATGCCAAACGGAACCCTTCGGTGATGTTAGCAGGCCACAGTGGCAAAGTTTCATATTCATCAGAAACTATTATAAGGAGTGGATTGAAACTTTACACATGGACTAAGGGCCATAATGTCCATGTTTCATATCTTTCATAAAATATCATAGGGAGTGGATTGAAACTTTACACATGGACTAAGGGCCATAATGTCCATGTTTCATATCTCCCATAAAATATCATAGGGAGTGGATTGAAACTTTACACATGGACTAAGGGCCATGATGTCCATGTTTCATATCTCCCATAAAATATCGTAGGGAGTGGATTGAAACTTTACACATGGACTAAGGGCCATAAAGTTATGTTACTGACTAAGTGTAATAACTCTGCTATTGACTTGAAGCAAATTATACCAGTTTCTGTTATTGAAAATCTTGGTTTGAGTTTTGTGTGCATCCTAATACTTTAGAAACAAAATATATTTCACTGACCTATACCTTCTCCGATATTATTGAATGGTCGAGCATGTTGTTTAATGGACAGCTCTTGTTTCTTTTAACGTTCGTTTGTTGTGGCTTGCGACAGGTCCCTAGATTAGCATATACGGAATATAATTATAGAATACGCTTTATTATAACTTCAGTGACTTACTTGTGTCTTACATTGAAACCTTTAAAAATCGCATAAGACTTCATGCTTGGATGACATATTAAAGCGGCCAATGCTTAAATGGAACAGTAACCAATTTCGAATGAAGACTCAATATCTAAGAAAGTAAGTTTAAACAAATAGAAATAAACGCGACGTTTTTTTAAGCACGTTTTTGCATTTATGGAGTAAGTACAAAATTATTTATAATGCAAATATCTTGTCATAATGACATTTCGTGACAGAAGGTATTCACTTGGCTTGGCTTGTACAGAATATATGCAGAACTTGCGAGGAAATATCAGTCGCATTCTCAATCTCTGCCATGTTATGCGTTTATCATAAAGAAGAGGAGGAAAAAATCATAAAAAGAAACATGTTGAAGCGTCGTCAGAATCAAATCCATCCATTGACTCAGATATCCCCCTCCCATTGTATATACCTATACTATATTATAACTTCTACGTCTGGAATATTTGGGGTATAAAGGCCAAACCGACTAACTCTACCTTTTTTTCAAAAAACATCATTGCAGGCAGTATGATCACAGCCCTGGACTAGCAAGGACAAGTCAACCAGAAAAGCCAACGCCAACAAATACACAGATAGACACAGGCAAATATAATATCCGAAACACGACGATGTCCTGTGGTACAACAATCTCTATATCCCTCGTCGTTTTCACCCTGTTCGTCCTGTCCCCACCCTGCCACGCCCAGCAAGATTGTACCTACGTGACGTGTGGACCCCCGGGCTGCCATAACCCAATAAACATCCCCGGGAAATGTTGTCCGATATGCCCTCCGGCAGGTGAGTTATCATTTTCTGGTACATTTATAAAAAAAAAAAGGCACTCATTGAGGGTTCAGTGCAAGACTATTGTAAGTGCTTCATAAACATGAAGCACTTACTATAGTCTTGCACTGAACCCTTGTCATGCAACTTCGCATTCATTTTCTCTTTTCTTTTCTTCCTTGTTTATTCAATTTATTTCTTAATCAAAAGCAGGTCTAAACATACGTCTCTGTTTTTAGTACATAGACTGGTGGAAGCTGGACAGACACACATAGGGCTTTTTTCCTTGAATTGGGAAAAATTGGCCCGGGCCTGTTAAATTTGGGAAGTTTATCGCACAAATGGCTGAATTGGAAAACCAAAAAGCTGATATGACTTTGAATTTTTAGGAAAACTGCATGATTTTTAAGAAATTTCCAATTTGGAATGCTTTTTTTATAGACCCCTGTTACATAACACGAAGAAGCTCTGGCATGGGGATAGTGGCCCAGGGTACTGCTATACTAAATAACTTACGGAAGGTATTTGCGTAAGACGTAAGTCATAACTGATACACATGGATAGTTTCTTCAATGAAAGTACAATATTGCAATGTGACACGTCATTGGAAGCGTCTCAGAGAGACGATTCCAATGATGTGTTACTTTGCAATATCGCTTCGCCCAACATGTAATAAGAGAAATTGTTGTTTTCGACTTACGCAAAACTTAAGCGTAAACTGTTTGATAAAACGGTACCCAGGGGTGGAGTTTCGGTCCATGACACAAAGGTTGTGCGTTCGAATCCTGCGAGTAACGGAATCCGCTTCGTGACCTTTCATTAATCCACATTCTGCACGAGCAATAGCTATGTCTCCAGGAAGCATAATCGAGAGTATTAAATCTAAGTTGTATGAACTTGTGTCACAAATGATGTAAAAGAAATAAATTTAAACTATAGATTTGTAAAGGATTGGTTTCAGACCATGTTAACACACATGGGAAGCGTTGTACCTTTTTTCCCGCTGAATAAAGGTAACTTAATTGGTGTCGCTTAGTACCCTACCAGGCTTTTCTTTATTCTATGTTTTTAGTCCCAAACAATTAATTTGAAACAGTCTAAGGAACGTTAACTCGTGGATTCGAACCATACTGTGTACTTACATTTTCCCTTCAAAGATTTCACCAATCAGCACATTATGTGGAACCTGTGATTATGTATTCAGGAAGTGGGAGGGGTGATTGATTTATCTACTTTAAAACGAACACTGCGTTCAATGCGTTATAAATAATTTCTGCTGGTACAATAAATCATCAATTTAGAACGCACTGTCATATGTTAGATCCATCAAAAAGTGTTTTTAATGATGTGTTAGTGCATGATTCTCGTCAATGGGAGATGAAAGGACAGAGAGGTAAAACTTGCAAAGAGCAAGACAGTCATCTTTCATCAAAAAAAGTCTGAAGTGTTCTGCTGATAAAGAAATACCGAATGCTGATATCTTACGACAATGGTAGAAAAAACAATCGCTTAGGTACCAAAAGTATGCCATTTACGGAAATGGAAGCTCCAAATCAGCCTGTGTGTTCCGGAAGCCTTTCTTTGGGGATACACAGTCGACTTATTTAGCCCTTTCCCAAACAATAACGACATTCATTTGACTACTTTTTGCAGACGACTGTAGAAAACCTTGTGGGAAAAAGAGAAATTGCCCGTAACGAGCAATTTCTCCTTTCCCCACAAGGTTTTCTGCTCTATTTGAAGAATATCTTTCAATTTGATCACATTTTGAAATGTCGTCTGCAAACTCTTTTAATTTGGGACAGTTCAAAATTTGTTGTTTGGGAAAGGGTTAAAGGGAACCGTTTTAGAGAACTAATCCAACGAGTATCTTTAAGGTGAATGATACTTAAAGGATGGCAAATCGCTCCAACAATAATTCCAAAAACTGTGATATAGTACCTTTAATACCTAATATTGCTTTAAAAGTTCATATTTATTTGCCACGTCTATGGTAAAAGAGGGTCATTGCAATTCTTAATTACAATTACACCAAAATATTTTCTTATTCAAGCGGGTAGCGGTGCACCGAATGCCCCACGATGTCCGAGGGTGGACATTACCCTGCCGTGTGGTGACCGGTGCGCCACGGACATGGACTGCTCGGCCGGACAGATGTGTTGTGATCACGGCTGTGGAAAGTCGTGTCGAGACACAGTCACTGGTAAGTACAAGTACCCCTGTTACAGTTCACGGCGGCTATAAAGTCATGTTAACATGGCCACATCAGAATTGTTTTGGCTGAAAAAAGGTAAATTTTTATCTAATACTTACCTACAATTTTATTACCAAAACATACTGAATGGTTTTATCTAAAAATATGTACCTATTTTTATTATCATTCACCAAAACTTATATAACTTTTTCTTACCTAAAACATACTCAGGGGAGGGACTCAAAAAGCTTAAAGCTTCTCCCACAATGCAATGGAAAAAGTACTTGTAGTAAAATATGTTTTAATTCAAACCTAAATAACACTACCCATACCTGCCTACATCCGCTCATTAAGCGCCCACTTACACGTTATCGTAGATATGTAAAGAGCAGTACGAAAGAGTCAAGAATTGTAACAATTGCATATTTATTTTTCATCACATACATGTGTTATAATGGATTGATATGTCGGTGTTTTAAAAAGTTTAAGCAGACAAAGGATAAGCGTACCATAATTCGTATGTAAGGCATTTGGACACTGAGACTAGTTGTTTTATCGAGTATTCGAATATATTCGAATAGCAGTTTCCGAATATTCGAATAGTGATTTCACTTTTCGTTCCAATCCCTTGTATTAACAGACACGAACGAAAGATGACCGTTTTCCGTTAAACTGGGGTTATCTTATCACAGGAAGCAGGTCGTCCAGAGAGCTCATACGGGGTTTAAGTCGACTGTTGTCTTAAACACTACATTTACATCTTATTTCATTATGGTCGCTTAAACAGAGAAAGTTTAACCGTTCGAATGCTGGGTAGATTTCTAAAAATAGATTTATATGTTGTCTGCTTCCCCAAACCTTAAACGTTTGCTTAACTTTGTAGATGAAAGATACTCAATGTAGCAAACAGGTTAGACCACAGGCCAGCGGCCAATTTACTTGACGGCGGACCCGGATCTAACCTGTTTGCATACACATAAAGTAAGTTCCAGCACTCTAAGGGTTATCCGGTAATTCACCATTAACTGTAGTCTAACTGTTGTTTAAAATTATTTAGGATCCTTAGATCGTTATATCCGAGAACCTGTTGTTTTCCTACGATAACAGAACTGCAGTGAATAAAATATGATTTAGCGTGAGTTATGAACCTTCAAGGCTAACTGTTGTTTAAAATTATTTAGGATCCTTAGATCGTTATATCCGAGAACCTGTTGTTTTCCTACGATAACAGAACTGCAGTGAATATAATATGATTTAGCGTGAGTTATGAACCTTCAAGGCTAAATTTGGTAGATGTTGTTGGAAACGTCACAAATGTCACAGCCGCGGCAATGCACAAAGGGTGCATGCTTCTTTTTAACTCTTATAATGCTGTAACCGACGTCATGCTTACAGATAAGAACCAGGCCAGCCGCCGAGTAAATTGGCGGCTGGCCTGTAATCTAATCTGTTTGATACTTAAGAGACCTATATCCAACATGCCGCTTTGTCTAAACAGAAACTTTAGTTTTCTTATCGTAGCAATTAAAATTAACCTTAATTGAATTACATGAAAATACCGACGATATAAAAGTTAATATGTCTACTGTTTACATGAATTACAAAACAACATGATAAACAGATACATTAGTTTGTTTAACAATTATCCCCTCCCCCCGGCATGATTCTTTGAGAAACAAAATGCCTGTGATGCCTTAGATGTTAGATATCGTTTTAATCGAAGGAAATTAAAAAGGGTGTTGTCGCATATGCAATAAGACGCCGCATACGTGACCCGACCTTGTCACGTGGTCCTCATAAATTTTGGTCCACTTCCGGCAGTTTCCGTTGACTGTTTCTGAATATGCATGTCCGGATTTCGGTCTTCTAATCGGTCGACGACTGCATGTACCTTCACTCTCAACATTGCTTAATATACCGAACATCGTTAGCTTGCATTTAATCAATTATCTACGTTGGATTTCGAGATTGGTCTGAGTTGGGTAATCTTGTGACAAGTAATTTCCCCTTTCGCTTAAATGTTTTATGAAGGTCATCTGCTGTAAGACGCAAATATGTGGCTTTAGGTGGTTATGTGTTAAAGCCTTTTGTCAGATAGATAGATAAACCACAACAATGTTCATGGTCGATTGGAATGACACACTCATATATAATGACCAATAAAGTAGCGAATATGATAAATGTTAATTAACAATGCACGCTGCATTATAATCGGCAGCATTGTCTCGGAGCGTTATGGGATGCGTGGTGAAATTAATTGCCAATTAATGAAACCAAAATTATTATCATTAGAACAATTTTACCCTTATGCAACAATGTTTCCTGAAGTATTCTACAACACATGCTTACAATTCATATTAAGAATTTAGTAAACCTTTCTGTTAATTTCCATCTTTTAATACTCCCTATAACCTTTTATTCTACACGGGAATTGTTTTCTTGTCGTATTATACCATTATTACCTTTGACGACATAAAATGGTAGTAATGGCTTCCCTTTGAGGTTGATGGGTAATAATGGTATAATACGACAAGAAAACAAGAACCATGTAAAATATGCATTACTACCATGCAATGTTCCAATGCATTCTGTTAATGCATAAAGACCATGTCGTAGAGCTATTATTAAAATTGGTTTATAGTCGTAATGCATTTCGTTTCAGTCATAGTTCCATGTCGGATACATATTTGCCATGCATTTTAGCCGTCATTTATCTACGTTAAGCCATAGTGCTTTTTAGGAGAACAATAACTTACCATGCTTCTAAGCTGCAATACATTCCATGTCAGCCATAGTACCATTTCGGTGAACACGTACTTAGCTGTCGTGTATCCATTTCCAGCAATAGTGCCATGTCCGAAAACAATTGCTTGTCCTACTTTTCAGCAGCAATACATGTACATTCCATGTCAGTCATTGTACCATGTTTGATAGCCATTACTAACAATGATTTTAAGTTGTGTCTTTTCAACCGTGTATTAAGTACCATGTTAGAAAGAAAATAACTCAAAAACTGCCGTTAAGTTGAATCCCTGACTACTTCTGTTTTCATTATTACATGATCTATTACAGTCGCATCGGGCCCATGTCCACAGGGTCGAGCTAAACAGAGTACGAAATGCGAGATGCTGAGCGGTGTACCATGTGGGGTTGGATACTACTGTAAACACTCTCTGGCCGCCGGGTTTTCTGAATGTTGCTGTAAGTATCCATGAAATATAATGCGACGTGTAAATAATGGATATCGCTAGTGGATATCATTAATTCATAGATACCGATTTTACGCGATTGTAAAGCGGGAGGGTTGGTGCTATTTATCATTTACAAAACTATTTACAAAAAGAGGGTTGTTAACCCTTCGAATGCTGGGTAATTTATTGAAAATAGATTTTTGTGTCGTATGCTTTCCAAATTTTAAATATCTGCTCAATTTTGTTGAGGAAAAATTCTCAGAGTAGCAAACCGGTTGGATCATAGGTCAGCCGCCAATTTACTTGGCGGCTGACCTGTTATTTAACCTGTTTTCATAAGCATGAAATCGGTTCCAGCATTATAATGGTTAAAAAGTTTTATTCCAAATATGTAGACATGCAATGTCAGTATTAGTTATAAGTTGTGATTGCAATCGTCCGTGTTAATACGAAATTCCACACAATGTATTGTATAATTCAGCCATCTATTTCAGTTTCTATTTGAAAGTGGTCCAGGGGTAGACGGCCGCTTTTGGACACGACGGTCGAAGGTTCGAATCCCGTGAATAGCGGGATCTACCTGTCGAACTTGCATTTTTCCATACGGCGCGAGTACTGGTAAAGTATCCAGGAAGCAGAATCGATAATATGTGATAATATGTTTTTATATATTTCAGCCACTCCGGACTATTCAGGCTACCAGAACCATCCGTGCGAGACGTACTTATGTAGCCCGGTCCACTGCACAGAGACCTACGTGCCACAGGGCGAGTGTTGTCCAGCCTGTAGGCCTGAAGGTTAGATAGCACAGAATGAATTCATCTCTTCCATGACATGTTTGTCATTTTAAAAGCCACGAAGTTCATTTCTTCCATGTTTGTCATTTTCAAATCCATCAGGTTTATCTCTTCCATGGAATATTTGTAATTATCAAATCCACGAAGCTTAACTTTTCCATGGAATATTTGTCATTTTCAAATCAATAAAATTCATCTCTTCCACGAAACGTTTGTCATTTTCAAATCCATAAAGTAAATCTCTTCCACGAAATGATTGTCATTTTTAAAGCAATGTTACGTAGACGGTAAAAGACGAAAGAACAGCAATGTCGAAACGTACACACACAAAAGTAACATCAAAAGGGCATATGCAATGACTGAAACAGTATGGCGATTCACATCTCCTTTTGTTATCGAACCCAAAATTCATTGTAAATCAATGAGAAATTGCAATGAGCTATTCCCCAACATGCGACCATCATTTCTTGTGCATCTACATTAGCTAACAAATATCTCTGAAAAAAAGGGTGCTTTGCCATGGTTCCTTTATAATACCTCATTATACTGTTGCAGAAGCATTTAGACACGTTTGCGACAATTGAAAACTATGCTACTAGTTAGCAATTGGTATTACTCCCTAAAAAATTGATCATTTTGCTACAACGGTTTCTTACCGAACAAATGAAAACATAACATGAAAACAATTGTAATTTGAATAAGGAATTGAACATGACAATGCGGAAAGAAATTTTTTACTTATTATTTTACTTTTAAATTTATTGTTGTTTGCTTTAGCTTTCATTTTGAACCAGTCTCAAATCGTTATGATGGTGAATGAGTTACCAAATAATATGTCTATATTCTCAAGTATTTGGTTTTCCTTTTTATGACTGTTGCTGAAGTTCTTAGCTAGTATATTAAGCGTGTATATGTAGCTAGTATATTTAGTTTGTATATGTAGCTAGTATATTTAGCTTGTATATTCAGCTTGTATATTCAGGTCAAGATGCTAATGTTTTGGTGCGACTCGTTTCAGTGCCGACCCCAGCTACAGTACCACCGACCAGCGGCCAGTTCTACAGTCCATCGAATCAGGCACTCCCGAACCAGCAACCGCCATACCAGCAACAACAGCAGCACTATCAACCTCCTCCAATACAACCACAACAGTCGTTACAACACCACCAATCGCCGCCGGACCCTTGTTTACACGCCCAATGTCCGCAAGTCAACTGCATGTATCCTGTACTTCCACCGGGACAATGTTGTCACGTGTGCCAAAACAGTACGTCATTCATATAAAAAAATCATCACAGTAATCTCCCTTTGCAAGCCTGCATCGATCACTCCCGCCACAAGATTTTCATCTAAATTTCGATGGAATTTAAATGTTTTTTTCTAACCGGATATAGTGTAGCTAATTTAGTGAAAACGTCTTCATGTGTTGATTTCTGATCAGTTAAGTTGGAAACTCTTCGTTTTCTTTACAAAAAAGCTCAAATAGATGCCTTTTTGCGTTGTCTCCCTAATCGCCATTGTCATTTTAAGCATATGGCAATGTGGCATTTGTGGTGGTGGCAAAGATCGATTCAACAAAAGGCAATCACTATCAAGAGTTGACATTTCTACAATACATATAACCTCCTCCCAAACAAAGCAGATTTGTTTAATGACTTTAACATTTGCTGCCAAATCGTTGTTTGCAAACTTTTTGCAGGAACGGCATCTGTGTGCCTCTTGTCTAACCGATTGGGTAATGCTTCAAAAAGGTGTTAGGACAGAATACTAACGTGATCTCTTGTACGAGGATTTTTGGGATTAATTATGTGGTGGATTTCAAATTCTGTGTCATGCTTTTGGATTTTAACTTTTATAATTATATTCATTGGAAATGGGCTCTAAATACTTTGATACAACAAACCGTGTTTGCTTCAGATGGCTATTTTTAGCTTTCGTTTAAAAGAAACAGTAATCAACAATGTAATGTTCTTCACATCATCAAACGAGTAGCCTTAAGAACACATGCAATTTCCAAGTCAATAACACAAGAACCCTATTTTCATTGCAATAACCGTGGATTGATCCTTGAGTTGTCTACAATTACAAGTAGCATAAAGAACACCTATTTTTTTCAAAGAAGATAACACCATACCGCCATTTATATAACAATAACCGTGGTTCCAGCCTTGAGTTGTCCACAATTTTACTCCAGCCGTTCCGGCGACAGTACCATCCGCTCTCCCGCCGGCGACCTATGCCCCCACCATGCTGGAGAGCCTCAAGTGCATGTTCTCGTTCTGCCAGGACGTGAACTGTCCAAACTCGTATATACCGACCGGAGAATGCTGTCGTGTGTGTCCGCCTGGTAAGTTGTTTACCGGTTACCTTAAAGCGACTATCTCACAGGTTTTACACAGATTTTACACAGATTTTACACTAAGGCGACTTTTTCATAGATTTAACCTTAAAGCGACTACATCACAGATTTTACCTTAAAGCGACTATCTCACATATCTTACATCAATGGAACTATCTCAGATCTTAACTAGAATGGACTAGAATCTCACAGAATCTTCAAGAGACCATCTCACAGATATAACATTAAAAGGAATATCTCACATATTTTTCTTGAGGGGACCATTTCACAAATTTTATATTAAAGAACTCTCGCAGATTCTATCTTAAAATGGCCATCTCTTAGAATTTAACTTAAAGCGACTGTCTCGTGGATTTTACAATAAATGGACCATCGCACATATTTAACATTAAAGGGACTATCTCACATATTTAAAAAAAAATCATTGAAATTTCATTGCAAAAAAATAAAGAATCTCAGGCTGTAGTAAAATCACCTTAAACCCATTCCCTCATATCTTCATTATATGAAGAAACTATCAAGTTTAAACTTGGGAAGAACTGATGATCACAAGGGGAAAGATAACTTGTTGCAGTAAATGAATTAAAGCAAATCGTAAATATATGGTGTATCTATTTCTTTTTGAACATTTCCTAAATAGAAACGATTCTGACTATGCTTTGTTGTTTCAAATGTTCTTGGTATTCATTTTTTTTTATAAAATATGAACTATTGCATGACCGTTTCTTTAACATGTTTCTCGTTGTCAGTTTGATGGTAAGATATATTAGCATAAATATGAGGAATATTTCTAAAAACGTTTACATTTGTTGACTTGCTACTTGTATCACGTCCGCCATTATTGTTTCAGATCCCTGCATGAACGCTGTATGTCCATCCCTGTCATGTACGACCACATGGAAGCCGGATGGTCAATGTTGCCCCATATGTACCGTGTGTGAGTCTGACCCTTTGGTATTCGATAAATTAAATGGATTAATGCCGTTTTAAAAACATTCCCTTTATTTTTCATTGACAGTCGATACTCAAATGCGTTCATGACCGAAATGAATACATATCCGCAGAAATTTGACTTCTTCTATTTTATTCTATATGGGTTTTACATCACGTAAACATTATTTCGGTAATGGTGCGATGCCTCGTGCATACTAATGACGGAAGACCCCAAATTAGACTACACATGAGGGCCCGTCAAGCAGGATAGAACCGTTGGTATTCTGTGATTAAATCGGGAAGTGACCCACGTGGATAGGGCGATGAGATTTTAGGTTCTGCCCTCTAACCACAAGACCATGGAGGCCATTACTGACAACTTGCTTTAATAGGGACGAGTAGATGTATGATTTATCCTGTCAATAGTGCCACCTTGGGACCGATAACTAGGTGCCGTATAACATTTGTTATATCCGGCACTAACCATATAACACATGCACGTGACAAATCATGACGTCATAAGAACGCAATGACGTCATGTTTACATTATTCTCTACTTATTTTTTCCCTTTTCTCGTGTTTTATTTACATATTTTTTTGTTTGAAAAAAAAAACATGAAGGTAACAGCATAAATAAAATAGATGGTTGGTGTCTTTGAATGGGAAAAGTTATCGGGCTCGGCTTCGGATTATTATACGTTTCGCCTTCGGCTCACCGGATAATATTCCTAACGCTTTGCCCGATAACATTTCCGATTCACGACCCCAACCATCTTTTCTCTATATAACGACCAGCCTAAGACGTAGCATCTATCATGCAAGAGTCTCTAATTGGACCATTCTACATGACCTGTATCCCAGGTTTGGGACTTTAAATACGTTTATATAAAAACTTGTACACTTCTGACATACCATAGAATCTCTTCCGATATACAAGAAATAATTTTCTTTTAAAATATCTTTCCAAACCAGTGCCAGCTCGTGAGTGCTTCTTCAAAGGCCAATCGTATGGTTCTGGGAGAGGCTTTCAGAATGGCTGCAACAATTGTACCTGTACAGACGGACATATCTTTTGTTCGAACTATACGTGCGGTAAGTTCTTATCGTTTCTACGGTAGAGTTATCAGATTTCCTAAAAAGAATAGGCTTCAATAGACAACAAATGCAACTGTTCATAAACACATTGCTGGAAAGTATGACTACGATTAGATCAGAAGTGTGAATTTTAGAAACACGCTTAAATATTGTCCGGTTAAAGGCACATCAAAGGAGAGGATTACAAATAAATTACTGAAAAAATATATGACATTCTTTTATTATATTCATAAAACTAATGAGAATTAGTTAAGGAAGGCATTGAGACCATATTTAAAGACTCATTCAAAATAAGTTATTTTGTGCTTGAAATATAGTTGTCTCCAATTCAATCATGTTTATCAACAACCTGTTTGTTAACATATTCAAAATAACCAATTCTGATTGGTCGGTTCAAAAATAAGTGGATCAACTGTCAACGTCAGAGGTGAAGAATCAGGAAATCTGAATTATAAAACTAGCTAATCTGGGTTATTTCTGGTTAAATCTCACTTTTAAATTGTGCTGATGGTGTTTTCTAGTGATAATTATTTGAATCTGTTCAAAAGTTTACCAAATAATATAGTTTTATATAGCATTAATCTCCTTGTATGGGCCTTTAAAGGTGAAGATTTCAATGGACTAGTTATGTTCCAACCATCGAAAGATTTTTTCCGTCTAGCACCCCTTTCCACACCACGTATTTTCACTATTCAAAGGAATAAAGTAAACAAATGGGCCATTTCTTTAACATGCACTTGTGTAACCCCTAAAGTACTGGAACCGACTTCTCGCTTATGGAAACAGGTTAAATCAAGGCCGGTCGCCAATTTACTTGATCTAGCCTGTTTGTTACTCTAAGTATCTCTCCTCATCAAAATTAAGCAGCTATCTAAGGTTTAAGAAAGCAGAAGACACAAACATTTATTGTTTAGAAAATTACCCAGCATTCTAAGGGTTAAGCATGTTTCTATCTCGTTTTAAGAACAACCCTGTCGCCATAACGGTAACGGGTACAACTCGGGTGTGACAGTCTACAGCAACGAATGCCAGACGTGTACATGTGGGAATGGCGTGATCTTTTGTACAGAGGATATTTGCAGTGAGTATGCCGTCTTTTCAATGTTTACAATGATTTCGTACCTACAGGGTTTTTTACCACCTTTGCGACACTGCACTGTATAGCATACACATGTACAAGTAAAACACAAAGAAACATAACTATGACCAACAAACATCGACTTGAAGTAAGCGAGTTGTCTCCCCTAATATGAGAAAAATATGAGTTACCATCATTCATGTTGAAATTTTGGTTGGTTGGTTGATTTACTTATGGAGCTGGAACCTATTTCATGATTATGCAAGCAGGTTAGATCCAACCCATCCGCCAAGTTAATTGTCGGCTGGCCTGTGATCTAACCCGTTTGCTACTCTGAGTATCTTGCCCCATCAAAATTAAACAGATATCTAAGGTTTTTGAAAGCAGACGACACAAAAATGTTTTTTTAGAAAATTACCCAGCATCCTAAGAGTTAGTGGTATGATACATACATGTATGTCATTCCCTGAAAACAGATTTAAAAAAAAACAACAATTTATTTGGCGGCTGGCCTATGATCTAACCTGTTTGTTACTCTGAGTATCTTTCCTCGTCAAAACTAAGCAGATATTTAAGATTTTTTTGAAAGGAGACGACACAAAAATATAGTTTTTAGAAAATTACCCAGTATTCATAGTGTGAAACTATACCACATTAAGCTCTTATGAAAACGGACGATTGATAACAACGAATAACAAGTAATTTCCTCACCATTTTGATAAATACAGGAACGACTCTAAGAGCTACCCAGCAAGCAACCCAGCGGGCGGCCACCCAGCTAGCAACCCAGCTAGCTACACAACGAGCCACACAGAGAGCTACAACCCAAGCTAAGCCCATACAGAGGAGTAAGCCCCAGGACCCCTGTAGGGACGTGCCATGTAGCACGGAAACGTGTGTGGTGACATACCAGCCGGTTGGCACATGCTGCCCAATATGTCTCAAACCAGGTATCATCCGATTAATTAACTATGTTATTTTGAAAAGAAAATTCCGATTTTGGGTTCTTTCAGTAGGTATTTCTCTATAAGCGTCCATGTGTCGATGCTATTTTGAAGTAATATCTTATGATAAATAACCACAGTTATTTCTAGAAAAGTTCGGTTTTGTATTTTCACTTAATATTTCTACATATGCATCTATATATTTCAATATATGTTTACATATATAATTAAATTTCACTAGATATTTCTATACGAGTATATGTGTCGAATGCTTTGATGCAATCACTTTGACATAAAATACCAGTTTTGAATTTTTACTTCAAAACTGGTATTTTATTTCAAAAGCGGTTGTAACAATGCTTTTATAAAGTAGAAATTATATTATCTTAAGCGATTGCGTAAGTGTGAATTCATGTTATATCTAGGTAACGCATGCATAGACATCTCTTTCTGTGCGATTAGCCAGCTTTTCTTAACCACTATCGAAAGATGATTCTTATTGTCTAAATCGTGGGTTCCATTCAATGATAAGGTGTTGCCACCTATGGTGCTTAGCCGGTGGTCTCTTGGCAAATGTTTTGGAAGGGTTTTACTGTGCACTTACAGCATTTTAGTTATTATGTGTCATTCTAAAGTGTTCTATAAAGGTAATTTTTCGACTCAAATGATAAATGCATTAAAATTGAAGTAAGCATTACGGGTTGAACCGTTGATTACACTCAACTACGCTGATAAACCCTCGTGGTTAAGGTGGTGTTTGACAATCTGAACTCATCGGGTTTATCCAATGAAAACGCGTCTGACATAAAATTGAATCCACCATATTGTTTCTCGTGAACCTTCTGTCATACTGTTCTTTCGTTTTCAAATACAGATCTTAAATGCGAAATCTAAAAGGTCATTTAATTTGATTAAGGAAACAATTTTATATATCATAACTTTCACTAATTATGTATGAGTAACCGGTAGAAAAATGTTCAAAATGATGTTCAACACTTCAATAAACAAAACGCTACCATATACATTGAACTACTTAACGTGGACGCTTATAGGAAATGTTTATAAGACGGGCCGGGCCGATTTACCCGAAATATTGTAACCATACACTTATAGCCGAGGTGTATTTCCCAGCTCACGGAAACACCCGAGTAGTTCCAATTGGGTGTCTATGTAACAGTTTCGCATCGTTTTGGACGAATAACCCCTATTAAAGCCTATCTGAATACTGTCTGAGCAACAGTGCGTTCGAAATACTGTGTGACCATAACATCAGTACATGTACTAAAGTAAAATCTCTTTACCTCGAAGTGGAAGGGGCCTCATAAAAAAGTTCGACAAAGAGAGAGTTCAATTACAGATGTCTAGAATTAGAAGACTTAGATTTTCACAACGAATATTTTGGTACCCCGTAATTACTTCGCCGTATGGAAAAGTTTCACAATCAGAATTTCGAGGTAGACCTATAGATATTCTACTGTATCTTAGAAACCTGCCCCAGTCAAGCCGGGAATCGAGCCTTTACAATGGAACCCTATGTTACTTTCTCAAAGACCTTTACCACTGACACGCCCTATTTCAAACTGATTAACTTTTTCTCCGTCTCTGTCAGGTGAATGTCTGTACGAAGGTAAAGTGTATGTTAATGGTGCGGTAAAATTAGAGAGCTGTCAGAAATGTACATGTATGGATGGACTTATGGTCTGCTCGAACGAATGCTGTAAGTAGCTCATCTTCACCACAAGTAAAAATCATTTCGCATGTTCATTTTCCATAAATGTCATCTCTTTTTTGTTTTAATTCGGATCGGTCACAAAACATACATAAAAGAATTTAATAAACAAAGGTTTGCGATTAAAAATCGAAGAAAAAAAATAAATATGCTACTATAGGAAATAAAACGAATTTGAAATTGTTGCATAATAAATTCAATGTGTGGAATCGTTGTTCATCCCAATGCCATCTTTAGTGTGAAGTGCGCATGGTTCTTTCGTTTCGTTCAAATGCGATTTTGTACTCTATAGATAAAAAAAATGTCGACAAACATACCTTTTACTTTTTTCAATAAATCATGTTCCAAAAGAAACCTTAAGATTCACAAGAGAGGTAGAGAGTCAAACACGCCGGTGTGACCTCATGCGTCTTTCTATCTTACATTCATAGTCAAGACATATGGAGACCAATCCATTTAGCATTCGTTGTTAGATCAAATATGGATATCACCTAACATTGCGTTTTTTCCTAATGAAATGGTAAAGCGTCAAGCATTGATTTCGTGATGAAGTCGATTAAGGAAATCACCCAACATTGCTTTCTTATCCAAATCGATCAAGCTTCATATAACGACCAAAGCCGTGACCGTGTTTATTCCAGTTAAACGTGAAACGACGAAAGCGACGACAGTGCGACCACCCCCTATGAGACGCCAGCCATTTCCTCAGAGGCAGCCTTCCTCCTCAATATACCAACCGGCCAAACCACGAAACCCGGCACCCATCAACTACCAGCCGGCCAAGCCACGAAGCCCGGAACCAATCAACTACCAGCCGGCCAAGCCACAAAACCCGGCACCAATCAACTACCAGCCGGCCAAGCCTCGAAACCCAGCACCCATCAACTACCAACCAGAACCCGTGAGGCAACCCCCACCGCCGCCACCTCCAAAGCCATCAGCAGCGACCTCATTTAAACGCGGACCTCCTCCCCGACCCCCACCGGGCAACTCCCCCGGGAAACCAGGAAAACCGCCGCTGTTGGTTCAGTCCTCCCTTGAGCTTCAGGTAGTAAAAGAACCGCAGACCCAGAAGTTCCAAAGCCAGCCGCAGACCTTTAATGCACCACCCAAACCGTACAAGCAGCCAGCCCCGGCGTATGTAAACCCACCGCCTGTCCGAAATCAAGCGCCTGCTTACGAACCTCAACCACCCACTCGCCCAATGGAGCCCAACCCGTACCCGGATATACAGTCCACGGGCAACAAGCCGGTACGGGCCGAGGTCTATCAGACATATCCCAAGGTGGAAATGAGCAAACGACAGCCCATACAAACGCAGGCGCACCCATTGGAACAGTTACATACAGAACACTCTTTACCACCAAACAACTTCCCGAGTATGCCACCCAGGCCTCCAGGCGCGGGGAGTTTTCAGTCCGGTCCTGGGGCCAGAATCCCACCGACCCGGTACCCTCCGGTGGTATCACAAGGCAAGCCGGGTCTGCCATTACAAGGGCGGATCGTGGTGCGAAATACCGGACCAAAGTCCTCCGACGAGAAGTGTAGGATTGTCAACTGCCCCGAAATTAACTGTCCTAATTACGTCATTCCCAGGGGCGAATGCTGTGCCATATGCAAGCCCAAGAAAGGTAAGACCCCCTCAGAACAACAATGCTTTGAGCAACATCGAGCATAATAGGTAGAACATGCATTCGAGGTTTCTACAATCTGAATGATTGTATCGGATATTGAACGATGCAAACCTAATCTATTTTAATCACCATAATTCTACTCAGACACTTTTTTGAATTTGAGTTTGGGTATACACATGTTCTTGTTTCTGCTGAAAATTCGATGATCGCGTGTTCGGGCTCCTTTTATAAAAAAGATTCGAATAAAATTCAATTCGAACACTATGGCCTCTTAATTTGGTAAATGAGCTTTGGATGAAATGGGCAAATAAAAGTAAACTGTTTTTGCTTGGATGAAATGGACAAGAATGAGGTTAACTGTTTTGGTGTATTATATTCTTTATTTCAGGAAGTACCAAAAACTTGTATCGTAAATAATGGATTTAATTAGTACTTCTGAAAAAAAGAACGTGAATAATGAGGTTTCTCTTTATTCATTATTCACATTCTATTTCCAGAAGTACCTAAAATGCAAACACAATATTCACGTTTTATATCCAGAAGTACAAAAAGAAAATCTCATTATTCCCGTTCTATTTCCAGAAGTACCAAAGAAGCCCGGGACGTGTCCACCAGTACGTAGAGTCGGCCTCTGTGTGAACTTCTGTAAGACCGACCAAGAATGCAAAGGGGCCGAAATTTGCTGCCATAATGGATGCGGTACTCAGTGCTTTCCGCCCGTATTAAAAAGATAATTCGATACAAATGAATGATTTAATATTAAATGTAAATAATTATTGCGTTGTGGTGAAAGTTTACGGTGTATTTTGTCTACTGAATAATTTGATAACATAATATGTATTGTATTGCGAAGATAAAACTGATTTTCATTGAACATCCATGGTTTAAGGCTGTGGGTTTTGGGGCTTTTAAGGCTTGAATTTATTGAGAACACCTTACATTACAGTTCAGTGTTGTGAATCAGGGTTGATTAAAATGTTTATACCCAAATAACGTGTTTAAGAGTTGGTAATCAACTTTGGACACGTATGCTAATTAGTCGCATTTACTTAACTTTTGGATCTGCAGCGTTGTAATGAAACGTTGTTTTCCTGGTCCGGACTCCATTCGGGGGTATTCGTGACATTGTGAATTGTCATATGGTTTTAAATAGCTTTGAATCTATCTATAACCGATCAAGGAGGTATATACAGGGAATTATCGCTCCTAGATCACAGGATAGATTGCAGTTAACGAATTGTAATCGATCCAAAAATATTGTGGACGGATACGTGCCGTGTACTGGGTATTTGTTGATTCGTGTAGATGATTCGAGTTTATCAGGGTTGTTGGCATCAATGCTGTTAAAGGTTTCTTCGATGAAGATTCAGATTAAAATACCAAAAACAAGATATAGACTTTGTAGAACTTATTCTCTCTGTTCAATTGGACATCTCATCATCTAAGCATACATGACAAATTGTCAATAATTCAGCCATGAATCTTTAAAAACGAAATACATGTGCATCGGATGCATTTGTCCCTAGGTCACTAGGTCACTGTCTTTATGTGCCTGAGTAATGCTTTATGTTTAAAATGAAGTTACTTTCAATGATATGGTAATGCTTTTAGGTTCAATAGATGCCGATTAATATTGATGGCAATCACATAAATCCGTTCACTAAACTGAGTGCCTCATAGAAATCTAGTCTAACGAAACTGATGCAGAACATCCAAACAAAAGTATGTAAAGGAAGAAAATTTCCGATATATTCTAAATATTTTTGTTTTATCTGCTTTCCAAAACCTTAGGAATCTGTTTAGTATTGTTAAGGAAAGTTACTCAGAGAAGCAAACTGGTTAGACCACAGGCCTGCCGCCAATTCAATTTGCAACAGGCATTGATCTAGCCTGCTTGCATGAGCATGAAGTCGGTAAACAATGATTTCAAATGATGTTCAACACTTCTATATACATTGGACTACCTAACGTAGACGCTTATAGGAAACATGTTATAAGTCGAGGACGATTTACCCAAAATATTGTAACCCTACACTTATATCCGAGGTGTATTTCTCAGCCCAAGGAATTACCCGAGTATTTCCAATAGGACCTACCATCATAAGGACAACAAGGCACACACAATCAAAGCACGAAGTCGACACTCGATATATAACTAGCTATGTTTCCTTTATTTGTGTTCAAACTTCATGTCAATATCCGAACGCTTGTACCGCTCAGGGAACACACATAACAGCGGTATGGAAATACATAGCGACCCAAGCACTGCCCAATTTAGCCAAGTTATTCCAACTTCCGGTATAGACACGCTTGAAAGAAAGATGGCGCCAAAGATGTCGTGTAAACATGTGTAGAAACCGCCCGTCACGCCTTCACCCACCGGATATGACGTTTCCGCTGTCATCTCGTAAAGCAACGGTTCGGTCCCGTTGATAAGTATCCCAATCAGTATGCAAGATACGTACAGGGACGGCAAGCTGTAAGGCACAACGGAGTCACATATCAATGAAAACCACACGAGGCAACCGGCTGCACAGGTGAACACAGCCACCAAAAACACCCTTCTCCGCCCGTGAAAGAGTGAGGAATACCGTGCAATAAATATCCCCGATAACGAACCAATTAAAGTGCTGAAGAACCCCATCCATCCGGCGTCTACTTGGGAAACCCCTATGGATTTGATGATGACGTCAATGTTGGAAATCCACATACCGGAAACACCTATCGGTAACGCTCCAGCGATGGCTATGATCCACAATGGCTTGTTGCGCAAGAGCTTTTGCAGCGCATGCTTATAGTCCGTTCTCTGAATGGAGGCGGTTATACTCGGCGGAAGTGGAGGTTTGGCGGGAAAATAGATGAGAACCAACGCGAGCTGTAACACGACCATTCCGACATGCGTGTACATTAAACTATATATTCCGGACTTCAATTCCTCCATGTTTGATACTTCGTACAGGAATTCATCATTCGTGTTATTCAATGAACCATTTACCATCGATAAGCGTGTGTATACTGGACCCGGTACAAGCTGGGGACCAATTATAAAGGACATGGTCACACCGAAGTAGTTGAAGAAGGAACCAATTCCGGTGGCCGTTGGGCGCTCTTCCAGGGGGAACCAGACAGCCGCCATTAAAGCGGGCGTTGCGAACGACACAATGGCTGCTATACCCTGCAAGAAAGCGCTGATGTATGCTATAGACGTGAATAATGACGGCTCTAACGTAAAACAGCGGATGGCTGTACAGAACAACATCAGAAAGGTCGACATGACCATCGAAAATCGAAACCCTTTTGTGTCCACGACTATGCTACCGGGTATAACCAGCAACAGGTACGAAATATTCCCAAGGTTTGGTAGAAGCGCAACAATTCCGTCCGTCCAACCAAACACCAGTTCCGCTGATTCAGCAATAGGTCCCCATGTATTCCAGACTATACTCTGTGTGAAGTTAGCCAGACTGAACACGGCCAATACCCACCATCTTCGTTGGTAAACATACGTACGCGTGGCTTGTCCATTCACATCAACAAACGAACTCTTGTTTTGTTCGTTCACATCAACAAACGAACGCTTTGTTGGTCCATCCTCCTCTAAGAGTGGTCGCCTTTCAGATTCCATAATGATCCGTTTGAGCTAAGTCGGCTTTGAGCTTCACGTATATGAGATATGCTGTTCCAGATTTCACGTATGCGTTATTCAATGTTTAATATCAAAGCTAAGTTCACTTCCGTTCCCTTCTATTTCGTCATTTTTCAGATTCTAAAAATCAATGTTTCACGATTCAAAACTCGTCTCTTGTAAGGTTCACTCAACAATGTGATGATTAATAAGTGATATATTGTACCAGTATCTCCCCTTGCCCATTCTTTAATTATCACAGTTAGCTGATCAATGATTTCTTCATTAGTATTCATTGTCATGATGTGAGCACTACTGTATAATGTCCAGAAAATGTCGCTCATCGATTCGTATTTTCCTAGTCACGTTGATCTGCCAGTCACGGTCACCTAGGCGTTTGAGTGTTGACATCACCTTTAAAAGTTTTAAAGACGTAAACATTTTGTAGTTGAGCCTAGACTCATTTTGTTCGTAGACCCTATATGCCTATTTTAGCAGACTGGAGTTGAAAATGATGATTTTCTTTCTTACAAAAGAGGATATTTTTCGAGAATATCATTTTTCCGTTTTGAAAAACTTTCTTCCAGACCAAATATCATATTTGAATGAAGGGGCATGTCTTGCGACACATTGTATCCGTGTCTATTCATAATAAGAAATCGTGTGTTCAAATCAAGACTAAACCAAGTCCTTCATAATTGTGAAACAATTACTATAGTCTTGGACCCTCGAACTTTAACCCGCGAAATATATGTCATGTGCCCCAAATTCGAACCCAAGTCGCATTTAAAGGGACTATCTCATAGAATGTGTTGTTATAGTAACAAATTAGTAAAAAGAAATAGATATACCTTAACAACAATTATCCGTAAATAGATGACCATTTTCATTGTTTACAATTTAAAGATGCTGAAACCCTGTGTTTTCATTTAATAATTGTGAAACGAGCCTTTGGGGGTTCAGTGCTTTGATTGAAAAACGCCATGTGATAAGAATGTTGACCCATTTCAACATATTCGAAGGACAGAATTAAAATGGAAATTTGTTAACAGAATAAACTTTTGAAATATTTACTTACTCTGCAACATGAACATGCTTTATCTCCACTACATGGTATCGAAAAAAAATTCTGAATTGTATCAATAATCTAGCCTCCTGTTACTTGCATATAATAGATATGTTTTGTCAATTCATTCGTAAAAAAATAGTATGTTTTAAGATCTTATTCTCTAGCCATGAAATGTTCTTTTTGGAATTGATATACATTTAGTTAAATCTTAACTTTCATTTACCGATCTAAGCGCAGTGTAGTAGACCACTAGCATGCCAACATATTCTGAAGACATTTATGATACCAACAACAACAACGATAACTGCAATACAGTGATTGTATATCTGGTCAAAATCGTATGATACATTAGAGGGCATCTTTCAAGGGATGTCTTCTAGAAACGAGAGCAGTGGAATATGATAATGATCCATTTGAGCAATATCTCCTTTTGTAAAAAGCAGTTTCACGGACCGTCTGCCTCGAGCTCGTTTTAATAACAACATTGGAGAAATCGCATAACTTACAGTAGAACCACACGGTCATGACTACCGATAAGTAAATATCGAGGACAATCACATATGTCAAGACTTTATGCAAAGTCACGCCATTCCAATGCGACCTTGATGCAAAGTCACGCGTTTCCAAGGCGACTTTTAACTAAACCTCCATATTGGAGCGTATTACTGGCTCAAATTGAAAACAGCGACAGACTACAAATAGAATAGGTACAAATAATGTACCATATTGAAACAGAGCAGAACAAACTTTTATATAAAACATATTTTAAGTACTTATTAGGCAGAGGCAATTGCAACGCAAGACCCAAATGCTTATTTGATGCGGTCAAGTGATGAATAGTGGAAAAAGACGTTTTTTTTCAATATTTGCGATAATAGGTAGATGTTCTTCACCGAATACTAAGTGCAAGATTATAGATCCTTCACTTCCGTGAATGACTAACTATATAGTCTTAAACTTAGTCCTGTGTCTAAATGTACGGCTAACCACATAGTCTTAGACTTAGTCCTGTGTCTAAATGTACGGCTAACTATATAGTCTTAAACTTAGTCCTGTGTCTAAATGTACGGCTAACCACATAGTCTTAGACTTAGTCCTGTGTCTAAATGTACGGCTAACTATATAGTCTTAAACTTAGTCTTGTGTCTAAATGTACGGCTAACCACATAATCTTAAACTTACTCCTGTGTCTAAATGTACGGCTAACTATATAGTCTTAAACTTAGTCCTGTGTCTAAATGTACGGCTAACTACATAATCTTAAACTTAGTCCTGTGTCTAAATGAACGGCTAACTATATAGTCTTAAACTTAGTCCTGTGTCTAAATGTACGGCTAACTACATAGTCTTAGACTTAGTCCTGTGTCTAAATGTACGGCTAACTATATAATCTTAAACTTACTCCTGTGTCTAAATGTACGGCTAACTATATAATCTTAAACTTAGTCCTGTGTCTAAATGTACGACTTACTATATAGTCTTAAACTAAGTCCTGTGTCTAAATGTACGGCTAACTATATAGTCTTAAACTTAGTCCTGTGTCTAAATGTACAGCTAACAACATAATCTTAAACTTAGTCCTGTGTCTGAATGTACGACTAACTATATAGTCTTTAACTTAGTCCTGTGTCTAAATGTACAGCTAACAACATAATCTTAAACTTAGTCATGTGTCTAAATGTACGGCTAACTGCATAATCTTAAACTTAGTCCTATGTCTAAATGTAAGGCTAACTATATATTCTTAAACTTAGTGCTGTGTCTAAATGTACGGCTAACTATATAGTCTTAAACTTAGTCCTGTGTCTAAATGTACGGCTTACTATATGATCTTAAACTTAGTCCTGTGTCTAAATGTACAGCTAACTATATGATCTTAAACTTAGTCCTGTGTCTAAATGTACGGCTAACTATATAGTCTTAGAGAAAAAGTCCTGTGTCTGAATGTACGGCTAACGATAAAGTCTTAAACTTAGTCCTGTGTCTAAATGTATGGCCAATTATATAGTCTTAAACTCAGTCAGTGCTGTGTCTAAATGTAAGGCTAACTATATAGTCTTAAACTTAGTCCTGTGTCTAAATGTACGGCTAATTACATAATCTTAATGTTATTCCTGTGTATAAATGTACGGCTAACTACATAATCTTAAACTTAGTCCTGTGTCTAAATGTACGGCTAACTACATAATCTTAAACTTAGTCCTGTGTCTAAATGTACGGCTAACTATATAGTCTTAAACTTAGTCCTGTGTCTAAATGTACGGCTAACTACATAATCTTAAACTTAGTCCTGTGTCTAAATGTACGGCTAACTACATAGTCTTAAACAACTAAGTACTGTGTCTAAATGTACGGCTAACTACATAATCTTAAACTTAGTCCTGTGTCTAAATGTACGGCTAATTACATAATCTTAATGTTATTCCTGTGTATAAATGTACGGCTAACTACATAATCTTAAACTTAGTCCTGTGTCTAAATGTACGGCTAACTAAATAGTCTTAAACTTAGTCCTGTGTCTAAATGTAAGGCTAACTACATAGTTTTAAACTTAGTCCTGTGTCTAAATGTGAGGCTAACTATATAGTCTTAAACTAAGTCCTGTGTCTAAATGTACGGCTAACTACATAGTCTTAAACTTAGTCCTGTGTCTAGATGTATGTTCTTCCTCAAAACAATTTGTAATGTGGTTCAAATTTAGATGATGTGAAAACTAATGAAATAAAAGATGTGTATGACTGCCTTCATTCAATAAAAAGTGGGAAACAATGTAACAAAATAATATAGTTTAAGTCTTAGAATGCTTGATAATTTTCTAAAAATTGAATTTTGAGTCGTCTGCTTTCAAAAACCTTAAATATCTGATTAAGTTTGATGAAGCAAGATATTCAGAGTAGCAAACGGGTCAGATCACAGGCCAGCTTCCTATGTGGCGGCTATCCTGAATTTAACCTGTTTGCAAAAACATGACGTCGGTTCCAGCAATTTGAGGGTTAGTAAAGACAGTAAGAAAAGCACTGAATCCGTATCAAACCTCAACGCTCTAAATATAAGCCCTTTTTATATGTGATAAGGGTTTAGATTGTTTCAGTAAACACTGAATTTAAACCAGATTAGCGCATCAACAAGCAAACTTACTTAAGTGGATGAGCGGTAGGTGCTAGACAAACAGTGGGTCTATTTATTTTACAACGCGAAAATGTTGATCAAGCAAATGCCCTCCTGTGAGGAAATGTTTGACGGAAGTTGACTCGGCACGCGTCTTTAATCCCTTGTGATTCCCTTCGTGTCTCATCACTGCTTGTAAAAAGACAGGTGAAAATGTATGAAAGAATTGTTGAATGAAATATCGGTGGTTAATATAGGGGGTGAATCAATAATTGTATGAAAGATTGGGGGCGAATGACTGAAAGAAAATGAATAAAAGATAGAAGACAAGATATGAATTAATTACTGTGTGAAACATTATGTTGTGCGCAACTGCAACTTTAATGGTAAATTGATGAAGAAATACGTCAATTAACAAATTAAGCAAGATGTACACTGATAAGCTAGAAAACGGGAAGTTGACCAACCTTCTTGCTTAAATCATTAAGGTGTGCTCTCCTGAGGTAATTGGTTTGTGACAGACACACACAGAGAGAGGGGGACAGAGACGTTCATTAAGGCCTCGTGTTCATATGACATACGGTATAGGCTATCTATTGAAGTATGTTTTCTAGACAAAATAAAGAAATATTAAATAATATTTAGAGGAATTAAAGATTCCATTTCGACAAGAAAGACATTGCTCATATCAAGTACTTTATGCCATGGTTTCACAACCGATGCCAGATGTGCACATATACACTGTTAACAATTCAATTCAATTCAATTAAATTCTTTATTTGGCAAAAACCAGCATATAAATGCCTTTGGCCAAGACAACATTTACAAATATGGTACAGACATATATATAATATACGTAAACATGTTAATATATACAAAGAAAGAAATAACAAAGATTATCAAATCACGAAAACATACAAGTCACGATTTTAGTTCATCTATCACATAATGATATATAATATAGGTAAATACATTAAATAATTTCATTTCGACATTTAAAGCTCTCTTTTAGATAATATGCAGTTTTAGTTAGAATACATTGACGTTTTGAAGATAAAATATTAACAAATGTATTAGTGTTTGGCCAGTGTTAACAATTGTTTCGCTAGGTTTCAAATCAAATGACCATAGCATGCGCGGTATACTAATTGATATATGTACGTGTTGGTAATTATGATTGCTTTTAACAAGCATAAAATACATTAATTTCATATTAAGTATGCATGTTCTTTGATATTTAACCAATACAGATTAATAAAAAAAAATGCTGATATTTATCATATGTTTACAGAAAGATATAATATAAAAAATGTAGATGCATATCTAGATGTGCTTTAACTAATTTAGAACAGTTGAATCAATTAGCTCGCACGGTTCTGTTTCTTTTTAACGACTAGACTTATCGCAGACGATCTCCGAGATAAAGACGGTACAAGGGTATCCGGTACCACATAATGCATTGTTTTAGACATTACCCACGAAGTTAACATTCTCTCTTAACCCTTTGAATGCTATGTATTTTTCTAAGATAAGACTTTGGTGTCGCCTGCTTCCCAAAATCTTAAATATCTGCTTGATTCGGATGAGGAAAGATACTCAGAGAAGCAAGCAGCTTATTTCACAGACCATCCGCAAATTTACTTGGCTGCAGGCCTGGATCTAACCGGTTTGCATATGCATGAAGTCGGTTCCAGAACTGTAAGGGTAAATAACTTAAAACTGATTAAACAGTACAATTCACTTTATCTTTTTATTTGGCAAAATCTTCAAAAAACATTTCATTACATTATGATAACATAGTAAATGATACAATTTTGATCTATCTCCAAGACTATTAAAACAATACACGTATACAATGTACATTTATACATACCTACATGCAAACACACATACATACATGTATAATACCGCCAAAGAAAACACAATGATTAACGACGCGATTCCCATGTGTGACTTTAGACGATTGATAGATTCATAAAAAGGTATTGTGACAAAAGAAGACGGTGCCAACCAACCCGCTTGACGACCAGCCAGAAAGCTGACCAGCAAGTCGACAGACCAATCAAACACCCGTCAGACGCTAAGCAAGCGGTTCAGCTAGCCAGCTAGGCAGCCAGGTAGTTAGCCATATAGCGAGACGACAAGCTATCCAGCTGTCCACTCAACCAGTCAGACACCCAATCAGATGCTTGACAAGCGGCAAACAAGATTTAAAAAAAGAAGACCAGGCAGACATCAAGCTAGACGCACTGCCAGACTGGACTACCAGCGAGATGCCAAGTCGGATGCCGTACAGGCCAAACAGGCAGGCAGCCAGCCAATCAGCCAGACGGCCAGCCAAACATTCAGCAAAATCGATAGCCAGTAATTCGACCAACCAGACGGCAGATCCAGAAGACCTGTCAGACGACCTGCTAGACAACCTGCCAGACGTCAAGTCAACTGTCAAGCCGATAAGCCAGACGAGCAACCAGACGGACTGTCGTACAGACTGTTAATTTCATATGCATCAGAATCATTAAGTCACGCAGACTTTCATTAAGTTATCTGGTAATGAAATAGTATACTCCATTATTTTTCTCAACGTGTTTAATTAAAGCTAATTGACTGCGCTTGTATGACTCGTGTTTCTTTTAAACGACAATGTGTCGGATGAATTTCATTTTAACATTGAGGATGACTAAGCAGTTTGAACAGATGTCGGTCTTTTAATATCAATTACTGACTAATATTTAGGCGTGTGGGCATTCACCTACTTTAATTGCTGTCTCAAATTTCAAGTCTTCAAATCTAGAATGATTTTTCCAGAACGAAGCAAAACGTTTTAACATAGATTTAAAGACAATTCGATCATGAACATTTCGTATTTTTTTTTATCTTTTTTTTTTATTTCTTTATTTTCCATAGAAATTACATGAACAAATACTACAATCAAATATGTTAGCCATTTATAATAATGCAAATATATGATCAATTTAAGTATTTGGAAAACAGGTTTAATAAATGTATTTGCTTGCAAAAATGTAAGCAGTCTGTCGCATTTAAAGATTGTCATAAATAAAATAATTGAAAGAATTATCAACTCCACAAAGAATGAGAGTAGTCAAATTATTTTGAAATAACAAGACATGTCTAGCAGTATATATATTCGCATTGAACAGCATTTTCTGAAGTATATAAAACTTAAGATTTTTTTTTAGCAAGGGTGAAATATAATTCAAACAGGCATTCAAAAAAAGAAAAAAATATAATAGAACAGATCCACTTTTTGTATTGAACATTTCGTATTTGTTTCTTCAATACCGTTATCTCTCTCCCTCTCTTCTCCCTCTCCCTCACTTTTTTCCCTCTCTCTTTCTATCATTCCCTCTCACTGTGGCTATCATTGAAACAGCAAAAATATCAATGGCGCGTTCATCTTGTTCGGACATAATGTCGTAAACATTGGTCACGTGATTCTCCATCCTTGTACTAGGATACGAGGAACATAGGTTCTAATCGAGTGTTCGCAAAAAGGGGGAATCAGAATTGTCTCGTTTAATAGTTATAACTGGATTTTTCACATCACTCAGACATTTCTTCGGTTGATCTTGTATACCCATCTCATGAAGATTGGAAGCATATGGCGAGTGGTCTCACTGTTCGTTGGCTGGACTAGGCTGATACAAGTGCATGCTTTCCGCGAAAATAAAAACACGTGACCACCTCAACTGTAGATTACATACAACATCGTTTATAAGTAATGTTACTTTTATTCCGTTTTGTATAGTCCTATATTATTAGATAAACATAAATTAATTGTTTGTTCGACATTATGTAAAACAACTTGGATTTTCGAGAGAGACAATATCCCGTCCTTGACAGGAATGGGCCCCGACCCAAATCGTTTGAACAAATGCACTTAAACACATTTTTCCATATTAAATACATGTACCATATTTCACTGAAGAAAACTTTCGGAATATCTGTACCAAACGGACAAACAGCTCTAAAGAGCAATACACCCTTTTTGTCACAATGATAGAAATTAATATGATAAAGATATGTTCTTAAAGGCCCATTAAAGGAGATAGATGCTATATGGAACTATATTATTTGGTAAACTTTTGGACAGGTTCAAATATTTATCACCAGAAAAACCAACAGCACAACTTAAATGTGAAAGTAGAACAGAAATAACCCAGATTAGCAAGTTTTATACTTCAGATTTTCTGATTCTTCACCTCTGACTTGACAGTTTATACACACATTTTTGAACCGACCAATCAAAATTCGTTATTTTGAATATGTAAACAAACAGGTTGTTGATAAACATGATTGAATTGGAGACAACTATATTTCAAGCACAAAATAACTTATTTTAAATGAGTCTATTAAATAGGGTCTCAATACATTCCAAACTAATTTTCATGACTTTTATGAACATAATAAAAGAACTACATATATTTGTTCAGTAATTTATTTGTACTCCTCTCCTTTGATGTGCCTTTAAGCTTTTTCATTCGTCTGCCGTTGCTCTCATTTAGAACCAGCTGATTTCTGTGACTACGTGCAAGACAACACTTATACCAGATATCTAGTGCGTAAACAATTAATATAAAAAGCACGCCCCTTCACTACCCAGTCCCGCTCTCTATAAGTATTGTAGCAGACAACAAGAGAAAAAAGAACTATCGAATTCACCTCCAAGTCAAATAAGATTCAAAAAAATGTTTTTTATCAGGTTTTTACAAAAGTCGTTTTTAGTGTGAGAAAATTCCTATTCTATCACATCTGTTTATAATATCAAGCATGCCAAGGGTGTTCAAAGTCAAAGGTATTTAGAAGAGGGTTTAAATACTATACTGTCTGTAAATGGAACCGGGTAATTGGACTAATTGTTATTTCATTAGTTTAATATTTAGAACGCACGATTTAACATTTGGTAAACTCATGTCAGTGATAATCGGATAAATGTTTTACCAAAATATCAATTTGTGTTATTGAACTAATAACTTGCAAAACTTCATATGAACTTGCGTAGTAGGTTAGATTCAAAGCAATAGTATATGACAACGGGGGAAAACGAAATTCGAAATATCGAATAGAAACAGCTGTCAGGCAAGGTAGTATTGTCTCTGAGAAAGCAATTCGTCAGCAAGTTACAGTAGGTTCTGCAGTCTTCTAGGTATGTAAAAAGAAGCTTAAGTTAGCAACAAAAAATACTTCTTTTCTCGCAGTCTCAAAACCACAAGGTTATCCCTGTAAAATCTCCAGCTTCTTTCGTGAAGATTAAAATTGACATGGAGATTTTAGTTGCTTTTAGTTGAAGTTAAAAACAGTGTTTTTTTATTCTTTTCAAGTAATATTGCCACGGTCAATACATCTCAGTTTGTTCATTGTATTCACTTAATGATAAGTAAAATAGTTCTTCTGACCAACGAACTGCTTTCACTTATAAATGAAATAGCTATCACATCTAAAGGAGGTAATATATCATTTCGCAATCACTCATATAAACGTTTAAAGAATTATGACTAGCAATCTAGTTCTTCTGACAAATTAATTGTTTTCACTTATAAAGACAGTTAGGTGTCTCTCTCTCTTATACAAGACATGCATAATGAATTATCTTCAAACGAAGTAATATAGCGCCTCGACGACAGATCAAATCTAAATTTGAATCACAAGTTGTTGCCTTTTGAAGCGTTTTCTTTCTAAAGACCCTTGCACGAAAGTTTGTGTAAAGTATCGTTTAAGCTCGTTTATTCTTGGGAGTTACAAAACATTCCACAATTAGCCAATAATTAACCACTTGAGAACGATATAGATCTAGAACAGACAGTTTTTAAACGGATTACAAATATATATCGTTTCTAGTGCATTCATGTAGAGCACCATCCACTCTCATTTTCTCCCTATTTTATCTGTATCTCTTTATATATCTATCTTTACTCATCCCCCTCCCTCTATTGGTGAGTTTACAGTTACGTACCTATACATGTTTTTTGTATTGCATTGCTAGTCACGTTGTTATGTTACTCAGGAGAGGGACTCAATAAGCTTAAAGCTTCTGCCACAATCCAATTGTTAAGACATGTATTGATTAAAGGCACGTTTTCGCACGACCCCATATCAGGTCAAACTTAAATGTTATTAGATTACGTCCCATGTCAAAGGAAATTAACACAGCCCACTTGGCCGCATTGTCTCTGAGCCTAATGACCATGATCTGGTATGATCTCTGAGTACCATCGAGAAAACACCATGAGGGCAGGAGAAAAGGGAAGCAACTCGAATACCAATTTGGAGTAGCAGTTGTTTAGTTAACGGTACCCTGGTCCTTGCGTATACCCCGCACTAGGCTAGTGCGGGGTTATACGCACGGGCCAAAACACCAGGCTAAACCGGGAGTTGCTTTTAACGACTTTAAGGTGCTCGTTCACAACTAAACCCTGTTTTCCATACATGTTCCCTTTAAAATTGCTTGTTCACACACGAGACAATTTGCAAGTCAACATGAAATGTCGCTGATACGATAATGTTTTTGTATTTTGGTATTTCTACTGAAAAATAACTACTGCATGCAAAATTGATGAAGAACGATTCAATCAATATATTTAAGTATGTACAGACGTCATGCAAAACATCATAGTTTTATGTTTCAATATTCTTTGTTGGAGAGGAGAGATATTATAAGATTAACCATAGCAACAGTGTTAACAAGATAAAAGCTGCTAATTTCGGCTGTTCATATAAATATGAATGAAAGTGTCAGTGGGAAGACGTTGATTTCGGCTGGATTATAAAGTAATTATTCAATTCAATTTATTATACATGAAATAGCAAAAGGCAGATGTATAGCTTTTACAAAATTGATATCTAATTATATCATAACACGTGCGTAGACAGTAATAGTTTGGCAAGAATTTTTCAGAGAAGTATGAATAACAAACGTTAATACAACTATTAATTTCATTTGTAGACAAAAAAGAGAGGTCAAGACAGTAAGAAGCTCTATCTGTATTAGGGTAGAATAACCGTAATCCGCCATTTTGAATATCATTCTTTCGTAAGATTACTTCGGTCGTTTCCGTTAGACATCGGTAAGAGCCGTCACTATTCGCATTAAACCGAATAGTTCCGGCTCTGACCGATATATAAAAAGAACGATCGATGTTATACGACGAAAGAATGAATGTCAAAATGGCGTATTATTGGTATCCCACCTTTAAGGATAATTACATGGCTAGTAAATATTCTTGTGCCACGGTTGATATGGGCGTATCATCGTCTCTGATCTGTTGATAGCTAATTGGGGGCTGACTTTGTCCGAAGGTGTCTGACCAGAACCCCTCCGCTCTTTGACTTGTTTGTGACTCTCCGGTATTCCTGATCTCTATCTCGAATATCTCTACGCCCGATTTGTTTCGATCTATGGGAAGAAATATAACTGACCCCCGTGTGTCGACTGATACAATACTTGCTTGTCTGAACATTGTGCCGAACGATAGATCGTTAAATACTCTATTTTGTAAAGTTTGGATGACGGGTTTGAAAACGTGTCTGATAAACATGTATAATTTTGAAAGAACTTTATCCATTTGACCGATTATTTTAAGGTTATGTCCGGACGAACAATATTCTATTTCATAAAGTTTGGAAGACGGGGTTGGTAAACGTTCATATTACCGATTACCTTAAGGTTATGTCCAACACTTCTGGGCGAAACTCAATCAATGATACGGATGTCTAAACTGAAAACACAAACATATTACTTCAAAAGCTTTAAAAGTCAACACAACAAAGAACAAAAGAGTCTTGCATCTGACAGTTTCTTCTTTTGTCACGGTGGTTTCTTTAGTCGATCATGCTGGTTACAAAGAATGTACATGGGAAGAGACCTTGATAAACTTTCGCGTTTTGAACCATTTATTTCTTAACAAATAAGCATTCATGGTGTATCTTTTTTTACATTTCATTTGGTATCTCGTTTGAACACTTGAAGTTTTTTAAATACTGTATGTCTATGTTCGAAAATAGACACAAGTATATTCGGATTTTGGTATGATGTGTATGTTCGAAAACAGACACTAGTAGATTCGGTTTTGGTGTGATTTTCAGTCTCATTTGAAACGTCGACTGTGAAACAAGTTCTCAAAACTAGATTAAACACTCTTGGGTCAGCTCTTGGATACATTACTACAACATTTACCAAAAGTGGGTTGATAAGCGATTGCAAAGTGGACTCCACTGCTCACGCGTTTCGAACCCGTGACACTCGTCTTCTGGCGCCGACATAAAACTCTTAGTCGATTAAATGCTCATGGAAGGAGATTAATGCTATATCAGACTATATTATTTGGTAAACTTATGGTCAGATTCAAATGGTTATCACCAAAATAGATCGTCAGCACAACTTAAACATAAAAACCATCAATAATCAACCCAAATTAGCAAGTTTAATAACAAAATTACCTCTGACCTGGTCACGTGATACACAATTCTTTTAACCGACCAATCAGAATTCGTTATTTTATAAATGTAAACAAAAAGATTGTTGATAAATATGATTTAATTGGAGACAATTATGTTTCAAGCACAAAATAACTTTATTTAATAGGGTATCGATGCATTTATAAAAACTGTTTTATGGCTCTTATGAACATAATAGAAGAACTTCATATACATTTTCTGTAATCTATTCATACTTATACTCGTAGCCTGTCATGTGCCTTTAACGCACGTGGGTTAAATTCTTTACAGGGAGTTAACTACGGGGTGTTCGTGAAATATCTTTGAGCCGGGCATCGGAATATAGACAAACACTGTTGAATAGATGTAAGGATACCATATCGGCCTATCACCTGTCTACTTGAAAACTCAAAAGATAAAAGTTACCCCTGCAAAGCATATCTTTAAATGATATATGATATGTCAATTAAGAACAGCTATGAGACAATACACTAATTGAATGTATGATTACGAGAAGCACTCCATGAACGTAGAAAATCAATTCGTCTCCGTAAACACCTGATCAGTGGTGGCTTTGAAACATACCAAGACTAATATCTGCGTGTAGTTCATGTCTAATAGATAATAAAACATTTCTCAAGTTAGATATTTGTATCGTCCTAAAAAAACTATTCGAGCCACTATAACATTGGAAGTTAAAAGCGTCGGTAAACGACCATGTTTATGAAACAAATATACTTAGAATTGCTGTATGATAAAGTCGGTGTCGAATCTTAGAGTTGTCCGGTTTAAAAACATTGATGAAAGGTAAGCAGTGAGTTAGGCTGTGGTTCTGTCTTCTCAATAGTCTACATTCGACAAAGTTGAAACTAGCCAACCAGGAGGAAGAACAACTGAGATTTAAAGTGGATGTATGAAGACTGTCTCACAATGATTTGTAGCTTTACTCGTACGTCTACGCTTATAGAATTGTCGTAACTCTTAAATCGCAAAGGATACTTTGTTTTTGTGAATGTTGAATAGACACGCGTTTAGAAGTACGATGACAATTTCACGGGTAGGACCCATGTTCCGTTCACGTCCATGTTAATACTTTTCTGAGGTGTTATTTTCCTCTTTGCATTTACGTTTAAGAGGAAATCCATCGCACGAATCTTTACATCGATTGTGATGGAAGCTTGATACTTAATAAATCCACTCCTGATGACTCCTTCCTGGCTACTTAACCAGTACTCCCGCCTATTTGTGGGGCAGTCTCGGATATTCTAACCTTGCCTGACAGGGATCGAACCCGTGAGCCTCTGTGCAATAGACCAACGCTGTACCATTGCTTCACTGTCGCCAACCAAACATTTGTTACACAGGCCCCTCTTGTTGTTTGGACGTACAGTAGTATAAAACCAAAGCTGGCCGATTTTTACAAAACACAGTCGAATAGATTTAATTAAATATCCTATCACGAGATATAAACTGCCGATAGGTGTCATCCAGATGTAACATAATCCAACCCAGGTCAAGAGGCGGTATTGTGCCCTTTGGCACGGTCACTTCAACCGTTCGCCTCTTGTACAAAACATCAAACATATCGTCTTTCCCCTGTTGATCTAACCTATCGGTATCTTTAACCATTTTGATAACTCGGTTATAGTGAGGTAGAAACGGTTGCAGGTTTGATTCCCACATCAGGCCACATTATATGAATACAAACCTACCTCGGATAAACGTAGGATTTTTGTTGTTGGGTTTGTTGCTTTGCCTATTTTCTTACCGACGTGTGAAAGAGTCCATGTAATACAATATATTTGTCTTCAACAACTGATCACTTATGTTCTTGTGGAAAAGCAGTCGGCGGCTCAGAAAGAGCAGCCTGCGTAACTGGTGAAGATTTGATAGGAGCATAGTGAAATAGTGTTTGAAAGCGTATATGGGCTAATCAACGTGCCTTAAAATATACACAAAAAAAGAATTAACAATTGAATACAGGGTCTACATTAAGATATAAAGCTCCGACAAGAGTATAAAAAATACCCCTAAAGGTTTGCTTGTGAAGGTTAGATGATTTTTTCTCTTTTTAAGACATAGCCGATTCATATTTCCGAAAACAACCTAGCTATGTCAATACCAAGAGAAGCGATTATTTAGTCACCTTTGGTAGAACATAATAGATACATATCTGTAAGCTTTACATGTCAAAGATCACAGAATTTTGACCTACTCACTTTCTAGAGAGAAATGATTCAATGTCCTTTAAATCTTTCTTTTCAGTTGTACTGTGAAATAAGAATACGTGTTAGGTATATTGGTCGACTGGTTAGGATTCAAACATCAAACCAGCTATCTTTGGAAATGGAACCTTACCCATTTAATTAAGTATATGGATTAATTTAAAAACGCACAATATAGGTAGATAAATAGTCAGGTAAAGTACATTAAAAAAGACTGAAATAATAATAAAAAAAAAGTTGAAATATGCCATTAGGACAATTGTACTAGATACATGATTGTCTTATTAATGAGACCTCGTCCCAACTTAAGTAACCCTTTTAAATGAGTTTTGATCACGTAATGATTCTTATCTAACACAGGGGATCTTCCACTTCAAAAGAACTAAAAGGCTATCAATATATGGATGGGTAGGCCAGATAAAATTGACCCGGCTCAATACCGCGCACAGTGCTGGCGCATCCGGAAACCAACGATCATTTCCGGTTCCGATAGCAATCCATTTTCAACGCTGGCTAAATTATCTGAATCACCCCCTTGGTATCTAATAATTAATTACTTCTTTCCCAACAATAGTCTTCACCATAGTCTAAGAATAAGTTTTTTATGTTCATATTTGTTAGGTTGGAGTCGATTGTGCGTACATATAAAATGTGTCTTCCTATGAAATATATCTGGTTTCGATTCCTTTACGACTCACATGTTATCTTATGCATATTTGAGAACTGTCTGTGACAATACAATAAATCGTTAATGAAATAATTTATGCCATTTTAATTATGATTTGTTAATTGTCCTCGTTTGGCGGACCGGCTTTTTTGTGCCGGTGTGCGTAAATGGTTAGGTTCAGACTATCATTTTGTCCCATCGACAACATTTCATAAGATAGCCCTCCATTGTTTCTGAATGCAATAGAGGTACATATTCGTTTGGTGACCCTGTATTTCTGGAGGCATAACAGTCCATATGTCTCTTTTATATGGAATGAATGTATATCAGCAATATATATATATATATATACATTACTTTTCATCCTTACTGTATGTTAAATATATCTTTGCAATATATAGTCAAATGAAAGCTTTCTTTCAACGGAGAGTTTGATAAAGAATTATCTGAGAAAATAAAAGCTTAATCGAAAGGAAAGGAATTAAAACACAACGTAGAAAGAGTTGAAAACATTCGATCAATATTCCCACCGTCACAATAATTTCTTGACTCCTTATGCGCATAAAACGTACATACCAATTAATAAAGAGTCAAAAATAATTTTAGAATTCGATTTAGGGTGAACGATCAAATAAGCCATAACTAATTTATCGTAAAACACATATGTTTTCTATCTCGGGAGAGCCTTCTAGAGACAATTTTCATAGTCAGCTTCATTTTCGTATTCCAACACTTCAAAGCAACGTAATTATGATAATCCTCATCCAAATATGAGATTGATTTCTCATTCTCCGGGGGCCTGTTTTACTAAACAACTTACGAAAAATGTTTGCGTAAGTCATAATTGATAAACATGGATAGTATTTTCAATGAAAGTACAATATTGCAATGTGGCACTTCATTGGACGCTTCTCGGAGAGACGATTCTAATGATGTGTCACTTTGCAATATTGCTTCGTCCAATATTGAAATAAGAATAATTGTTGTTTTAGACTTACGCAAATCTTAAGCGTAAACTGTTTAGTAAAACGGTACCCCGGCGTGTCTTAAAGATGTTAAAGATCTTTTAAATAACAATATGGATGTATCTCGAAAGATGTATTTGCAAATTAGCGACCTCTTACCACTAGGTAACATAGTCTTGGATCTCTCTCCGTGGGGGTTCAAATCCAGGCGGGGGCATTTGAATTTTCATGAGTGGTAGTCTCCTGAGTGTCTTACAGAATTCAAAATCCTTCATGGGTTGGTTCTACATTGGTTTTTAAACTATTTTATATATGTTTCATTTTTGTTTATAGGCCAGTGGTCTTATTATTCAATAAATTTTTTAATTAGATAAAATTGAATTGGCCAACCCTTATGAGCAGTTGAGTTTGCGATCTTCCTCTGTCATTATGAGTCCAGCATATCAATAAAACTGAATTACTGTTGACGCGATGTAAAACCAACATAAACAAACAAGTAAATTTGCGATGTAATGATAATCAATTTCCGATAAAGCTTCCTGTGGTGACAGGATGATAGAAAGCGATATGCAAAATAGATGGAAAACAAATATATAAAAAAAGAAATGAAAAGGCCATCGTATACTTGAGTGCACTGAGGAAACCACAGGCATGCATATTGTTCAATATTATATAAACAGATATCTATATGCATGAACGCCCCCTCGGCACTCATGCAGTGTACATACGTGATATTCCAGATTAATGACTCAGTATCTATTGCCGGAGATTTGCGGATAAGTTGAATATAGTTTGGTATGTTTCATTTGCAATGCTTTATGATTCCCTCCCCAAAGTAAAGTGTATGTACAGTAGAATATCCGTACCTCGAACATTTATTTGGCGAACATTTCTATATATCGAAATTAATACTGTCTGCCTAAAGATTTGCCTTAAATTCTATGTATTGATATTCCTGACATCTATATATCGAACGTTCTCTATGTCGAACTCTTCCATGATGTCCCTTGAACTTCGAGTTATAGAGACTCTTCTGTATCTAGAATTACCCAACGGAACGGTTTCAAATAATCAAACATAATAAAGAATCGCAAAATCTTGAGTTGAAAGTACTCTGAAGGGAACAGAATTGTCGTTCTCTATGTCGAACATTTCCATAATGTCCCTTCTACTTACAAGGATTGAGATTCTGCTGTACCCAAAATTAATCAACAAAACAACTTCAAAGAATCAAACATAATAAAGAATCGCAAAACCTTGAGTTGACAGTACTCTGAGGGGCACCTTAGTGTCGTAGTTAAAGATGATTTGTATCACACAGAGCTACCTAACAGCTCGATACAGAAAATCAATCATATAAAAATAATTATATGTGACTACATTGACTTTCATCCTGTAATAATATAGCACGAGTGTAACAGTCCCTCGTGTTTTGGTTGAAGAACGTTCGCTTAACAGAAGTTTGACTGCATCGTTTGGGTAAAGGTATTATTAACCAGGGGTCTTGTTGAAATATTTTATCAGAAGGACTGACTATCAAAGCAAGCTTAAAGATACTTGATCACATATTCTAGGAAAGTTTTGCGTTCAGTTTTCATTAAAAGATATACCGCAATACAAAAACCTTTTCGTTTCAACGAGATATTTGCAAATTGTCTCATGTGTGAACAAGCACCTTAAAAGGGAAATACACTAAAAATGAAGACTTTTGGGGGTGAGAATGAAACACCCATCATCATCGGTATAGAGAGTAGATAGGGCGGTTTGCAATGTAAGTGCAAACGTGGTCTTTATAACTTTGTAAATGGATTAACGTTTGTTTGATCCTGATGGATGAATGAACTGAAATGTGAGTAGTGTATGTGTATGAAGAATCCCATCGCTTACAACCACCCAGGTCTGATTGGGTCACATTCCTTCACGACATTTGTCAAACATGCAAAATGCGATATGCCTGACAGGGCCTTAAGTGGCAGTCATGGAGCTTTTTATCGCATCTCTGAATATGGGGAATTAAAACATCTTAAAGGTGCATGTTCACAGAAGAGGAAAAAATCGAGAGTCAAAATGATATGGCTTTGAAACAATCGAGGTTTTGAATAATTGTTTGATATACAATTAAAACATGCAATTTAAAGCATAATAAATTCAGGAAATTTCAATTTATCTAAGTATGGACAGTTTAATCAGTTTAATATTAATGCGGTATTTCTCTAAAACGATGTCACGCATTCTGATTAACCCTTTCCCAAACAAATTTTCGACTGTCCTAAATTGAAAGAGTTTGCAGACGATATTTCAAAATGGGATGAAAATGATCTGATAGAGTAGAAACTATTGTGGGTAGAGGAGAAATTGCTCGTTACGAGCAATTTCTCCTTTTCCTTCAATGTTTTCTAAAGTTGTCTGCAACAAAGTGGTCAAACGTCGTTATTGTTTTGGAAAGGGTTAAAAGGCATGTTAACCCCTGTATAATCACTTCAAAGAATTGAAGAATATCTAAGTTTGCTTCCTATAACTATATTTCGATGTGTATCATATATAACACGGCAGTTTTACATCTGTGAACAAACAACTTGGCAAACAACTAAGGCAGGCATATTTGGAAACTGTTGTTGAAAAAAAGAAGTTTTTTGTATGAGTAACAATAAGTTCGGGTTTCTTCCCACTTCATATTGAATTCGAATAATCGTCTGGAAACTCTTTCAATTTGGAAAGGCATGGTAGAAATTGAAACAATCCTTTGGTAAATAGGTAGAGACTAAAGAGTGATTTACATACCTTGAGTTTAATGCGTTCATAAACACACAGCAGTTCAAGCGTATCAGGTTCTTTGAAGTGAAATCATTAAAGCGATATTTGCAGACGAAACCAAAATGCGCTGACCGACATGAACACATTTTGAAAACATTTGCTTTAGCATTCTTTTCCTTTATCTCCCGCTTCCATAAGGGGTATTGAAAGTTATCCAAAAGGAAAAGAAAATGCCGATGAGTATTGTATAGTGTGTGTTATGGCAATCTCATTGTAGCAACGGAAAAATCATTGTAAAAGAGGGAGATTTCGTATGAAAATTAGTTTGATAAACCTCAGACAAATGCTGCACAATAAAGCCATGTGAGAAAAGAGACATGTTGAAGATTATGTCTTTTTATCAAGAAACAGTGTTTTGTAATTTTTAATTCAGTTAATTTGATTCTTCCATCGCACGAACTGTACAGATGTCATCGTTAACCCTTATAGTGCTTAAGCGACTAACACCTATGTAAACAAGTTAGAACTCAGGTCAACCGCCATGTGAATTGGTGGCTGGTCTGTGTTTGCTACTATGTTTATCTTTCCTCGTTTAAATCAAGCAGATATTTTTAATTTTTGGAAATAAGACGACGAAACACATTCTTTTTTTTTCTTTTTAGAAAATTACCAAATTACCTAGCATTTGAAGGGTTAACATTAAAATGACCGTTGCAAGTCAACGACCGATTGTATTCATAAAAGCATAGCGATATAACAAAAAACAATAAACACGCATTTTAAGTTTAAAGAAAAGCAAAACAATATCTTTAGAAACTTGCAAGAGATCTTCATGACCAAGTGGTTAAGATGAGGGTCTTGAAACTCGAGGCTCCGGGGTAAGAACCCCAACGGTTCCTCCCGTTTCGTCGGAGTTTACTCTGACAAGACACCTCAAGTATTGGTGAATCCAGGAAAGGCAAAATATAAATGAAAAGCTGTTGACAAGGCGCTTCGCACCATATCAAAATCAAATGTAAAAAATCAAAGCGCCGGGTTTTTTAAGACAGACCCCCTCCCTGTTTTTCAGCATTCCTTCTCTCCTTGGGCGTTTCTATTCGGGGGGTAAGGATTAAAAGACAAGACAATGCGGTCGGTTCGTTAGCCTATGACACTGCGAAGACCCCGTAAGACAATTGCTCCCCATTATTTAAGCCCACCTTTGACACCGTATTGTCTGATCACGTGATATATCTGTTACACCGAATTGTCTTCTTGTGGAGTTTGATTGACAGGTGAGCTTAATGTATTTTTCCCAGACCGATAGTCCCAAAAACTTGGATTATTTTAGTTCATTCATAGACTCGGCTGACGATTGTTAAAATCCCGTTCTTGGCGAGAATTCGCGAGTTCATATTCGTATACCCCAGCCACTTTGCGTGAATCACGTTTACTCGATAGGAGGTAAAGTGTAGCAGTGTTACGAAATTGTTTGTGTCTGCGGAAGGATATTCTGTGATTATTGTAAATGTACTTTGATAGGCGTTATTTGATTGTACGTTTCTGTAGGTGGCTGTTGGTTTTATGTTGTGTTTCAATCGTGCGCTTTTGGGGTTTAATAATTTTATTCAGTGAAGCATGTAACCTTTGCAGGAGTAGACTATTGTGTAATCAAGTTTTAGTGTGAATGGTCATTTGCGTTTTGGGTATTAGATTGATATCGCACGGAAATATGGAAATATTGCAACTCCTTTTAATTGAAAATCACTGCAAGTTCATTCATAGATCTTAGAATATAGAATTTGCCTTCGAGTGTATAGGTGAATAAGAGAACCAGGGAAATTGCGACTAGCTTGTCTTTTCTAATATTGCACATGAAATTATTCTTTTGGAAAAATGCCGCAAATTATTACAGCTATTGACATGGAAGATTATAGCTAGTAAATAAAAAATCAATTGAAGTTTGAGCATTGCTTTATTTTAGACAGAATATATATACATTTGTAACAGACATTTTACATATTTATCTAAATAGTATATGGGAAAACGAAAACGCATTCTCTTCGGTGAATACTTCATGCATCGCAGTATTTACGACGATCTTCTAATTTCAAACATAGTGCAACTTAAAAATCCAGGATTCGTATATTTAACGAAATACCTCATATCTGCCCATAGTATTCAAACTTCTTCGCTAGATAGAAATGAATGCGAAAGAACAACTTAAGATTCCAAAGAGGAATGTGCGTCCTTCTAAAAGATGATATAATCCGAAAAACTTTCTTAAGAAGTGTTTGCCAGATTCAAAAGTACGATCTATCAAAAACAGCAAACGAAAGGCAGTGTGGAAATAATAAAAGTGGCGCCTTAAAAGACGAAATATTCTAACCTAATGCATTCAAAGATAGAGATATCTTATTTTTGTTTTCACACACACATGTTGTTTCCCCCTGTTGATAATGAAGACGTACACTGTGTATAATCATAAATGACAGCCCCTGGTATGGGTGAGCTGGTTTATTGCACGGCGCAATGCGTAACCGCATTCAAAAGGTTTTTAGTTGATATATGAGGGTATTTGTTGTTTCTGGTTTTTTTTTGAATTCCACCAATGGGAATGTTTGTTGGTGTGTTGGTGTACCTATCTATCTTAAAAGAACTATCATACAGATTGACATCTCCATCTTTGTTTTAAATACAAAATTTATTTCACAAATAAAATGACATCACAGGTCTATAAAGTTACTTACAACTACATTCATTCACTTCTCACCCAAATTCATAACTGTGTGGTGAGAGTACGGCACTTGTATGTTGCAGATGAAGTAAACCGTTTATCTTAAAAAACACTTTTAACTTGAAAAACCTATCGCTGAGCGGCATCTTTTATAAAGAAACAAGCATCATTGTTGGTCTAACAAACATTTGACTGTGTATGTGCCTGCGCAACTTCGTTCATGCGAATAGGTCGAAATGGGCAGGAGTCGGCCATCAAAATACTGAAAGCTATGAACGTTTGTTTCACTGTTTTAATTGAATACACAGGTCATGAGCATTTTAGAAATGAAAGAAATAGAAATAAAACTGATTCTGCTTGTTTAAGGTCAAGGGTTAATCAATTCATCATTTTGATGTATGTACATAGAACACATACTGTGTGATAGTCGCTTTAACTCTTATGGTGCTGGAACCGACTTCATGCTAATGCAAACAAATTAGATCCTGTGATCTAACCTGTTTGCAACCCTGAGTAGCTCTCCTCAACAAAATTAAAAAGATATGTAAGGTTTTTGAAAGTAGACGACACAAAAATCAATTTTTAACAAATTACCCAGCATTTTGAGGGTTAAGGTTAAAATTATCTATACGGGTAGGATAACCACAACAACAAACGTTTTAACAGCGGTAATTGGGTTCGAGCCGCAGACCGTCTTCAATATTTTGTCTTGCACAGGGGTCGCTACCTCTGTCCAAGCTCGTATTTTCAAACCATTGTTATGATTGGAAGCTTTTGACTATAGGTTCTTTGGACATGTAACGCAAATAAATCCGGTCGTTTTTTTTTTCTTTTTAGACACATCGCAATGTTATAAGGTTATACTTGTTAATCACCACACAAATTGTGCTCCTATCGCCTTAGTATGAACACACTTTATGGCGATAAGTAAAATCTTCTTTACAAATACAATCGACATTTAATGAAAAATGGAGAAATTTCTCATATGAGCATTTTTTCGTTTTCCACAATGTTATCCTGAGTTCTTTTTGGCAGACCCCTTAACTCTGAGATTGCTTTGTTAAGAGCCACCGAGAGAAACAGCTGATATCGTTGAGAAAGTATTGACTCGTTACTTCCTTGAATCAGATATAGGCTCTCACACACCGTTGTTTTTGTGTTTTTTCAGTGCGTCTACACTCACTCTTGCATTCAGAGCTGTTCGACTTACAACATTTGTCTGTTTTAGGACCAAAATGCCTCTGAAGTAAAGTGGGATCATATACCAACATCACCAACCAGCTTGAATTGAAGGGGTTGTATTGAATGAGAACAATTTAATTGAAGAGTTGATACGCGTTACATGAAAGATAAAGTGTGAAAGTGAAACTTAGTGTAATTATATTATCTTAAACACTCAGAAATCCTGAATGACAGTTAGAGGATCGTAAATGGATTTTAAAGTTTAAGTGTTTAAGTTTAGGTGATAAATTGGCAGATGGTACGTCAAATCCAAGTGAAAAGTGAGCATTCATAGAGTCATCGGATTGACACCTGAATGATAAAAGATTTAAATCAAAAAGTGAAAAATAAAGTTGGAGAAACTGATATAGGAAGTCAGAATTGACGAAAATTGATAAGAAATTAGTTCAACTGAGGAATCAACAGTTTCATTTGTCATAAAAAATACCATTCTGAAAACTTGTGCAGACTGGCAGTTCACCTGTTCCTGCTTAAGTTTGAATTGACAATTGAAAGCCATTAGAAATAAACCAAAATTATATACATAGGAAAGTGATTGACAGCTGAAACAAACATGGAAATCACGTGGGCAACTCGCATCAACATGGCGGCCATGTTGGTGGGTCTGGTGACGATCCTATCCGAGTACGTACAGGTGCACGGACAGCGTTCGCGAACATTCGCCGAGGGAGCGCTCCGATTGGTCGGAGGACGCACGAAACACGAGGGTACGGTGTTGATTTACCACTGGTCGCGCTGGGGTTCGATCTGTGACGATTACTGGGATATCCGGGACGCGAATGTCGTCTGCCGGGAGCTGGGGTACCCTGGGGCATTGGAGGCCCCCAGACGGTCTCGTTATGGGAAGGGCAGACGTGAGTTGATCTTTGTTCTATTATTGACATTATCTGTGTGTTTATTTGATTGTTTATTTGTGTGCATCATCAAGAAGAACTTTGTATCTAGTGTGCATGTCATTCATGTTTTATTAGAGAAGTTATATACGAATATCATTGAAAACGAAATCTGTTCGCAATGATTAATTGGAGTATCTTTGTAACGTTTGTTGACGTTTACGATAACATAAATCGCAAAACACCTTAACTCATTACCACACGCCAACTTTACCAGTTTTGCTGACTAAGTAAACGAAGTATACCATCAACCTAGGGTACATTCCTTTCAATCGATTTTGTCAAGAGGTCGCCCTACTCAACGATAAGAAGATTCGATGCATCTTCTACAAAAGTATTACGAAACCATCAACTTAAGGGAAATAATAACTCCAAATGTGCTATATTTCTTTTTATCAAAATGGGTTCAAAACGCTATTATTTGAAAAATGCACTTCATCTATGTTTTTGTTGTCTGCTTTCACAGCAATTTTCCGTATACGGGGATGGGGTTCTTTTGCATAAAAAAAAAATAAAAAAAATAATGATTAAATAAGATATTGCAAATGACAATTGGACTGTAAACAAAGTTCAAATACGTCCCCGCTGATGGAACTTTTTACGGTGCTGGAATCATTCTCGCTGCAATGAGAACTTTCCAACCCTTAAAACATCAAGAACTTCAAATATCATTTACCAAAGACTTTAAGGTCTTGTGGGCGAAGTCTAGTCTTGTCCAACAGCTTGCTGCACATCATTCTCCCCGACATAACAGTCCATTTAATTCAGACATTATGGACATATCACAACTAGACATAGTCTCAGTAATGCGAAGAATGCAATTCCATTCCCGATTGTATGAATATGTGACTGGTCCATTTGAAAAGGAAAACCAAACGTACGAAAACGAAATCATTTGCACATTTGTAAGAGACCATCTTGACAAAATATTGAATAGTTCATCATTAGCGATTATGTTTTTTGTCGCAGATGTTTTAAAGCGTTTTACTTCCGATGTATTAAAACGAGATATTGCGGAGTAAGTGGTCTTCCTACCACTTACAGCCACTCTTACTGCATTTAAACATAGACATTTGAAGCAATTGATTAGTCGCCACTCAAAAGTAGTACGTCTGCATCATAATCGTAAGACAAATTAAAAAAATGAATCATTGAATATTTTTTAGTTTATTTGTTTCAAAAGCAGACATTGTGACAAAGGGAAGCATACAAATCATGAGTTTTTTCTAAATCCTTTGATAATGATTTCTGTGGACAGATGATGGGCTAGACAAATGGCTGGTGGTGTAACGGATAAAGATATGCGAATTGTGTCTGCATGCCTCACTGGTGAGTTGCTTCATGCACGAAGAATGAAGCCCTGTAGTATCGCGTATCATCTCCTAAACGCTCGTTGACTCATTAAAGTATGCTCCAAAATGATGTTATGTGTATTATCTAGCATCGAAAGACCACCCTAAATCAAAACAGAGAACACTGTAAGATAAGGACTAAGCTTAATGTATGACTATATTACAAATAGCCGTAGTTATGTATTAATCTGGGAGCTTTTCGCCAACACAACGTCTAGATCTAGTTTGTCTAATAAAGCGCATTTATTTAAGATAAGACGTAACCTTCTAGTAGACAAAAAATGATTTGTTTTGCATCGAAATGGCATGACAATACACCAGCCGAAACTTTCGCATCCATTTTCGCATTGCCTCCGTATTATGACATTGACAAAAAATACGGGAATTTAGTAATTCGTGTTTTTACATGTGTGTTTGTCTTCTCAAGAAATTCCTTAGTTTAACCCATAAAATTCTGGGTATTTTCATTTTCCTGGAAAAAGATTTTTGTGTCGTCTGCTTTCCAAAACCTTAAATATCTGCTTGATAATGATTAGGAAATATACTCAGAGTAGCAAACTGGTTAGATCACAGGCCAGCCGCCAATTTACTTGGCGACTGGCCTGGATCTAACCTGTTTGCATTAGTATGAAGTCGGTTCCAGCACTATAAGGGCTAATGGCAGAAGATGCTACAATTATGAGTATATATTTTCCTTCGTTATCATTCTCTGACATCGTAAACTTTGAATGCATTATTGGAACTGTCTTCTGTAATACGGGGGAAGGGTCAGGCATCACAGTAGTATAGAGAAACAAACCTGTTGTAAATCAACATAGCAGACACTCACGTCTAAATGCACGTAGGCACACAATTGTTACTCATAGGGGCCGATCGGGTACATGCATACCAGCTTTTTATGTATTCAAACTCATTTATTTTACATCTATTATGAAACGAGTTCTTACAATACAATAAGGTTATTTAGTTCTTACATCTTAGATTAATCACTCTCGATTCTGCTCCCTGGAGATATATATAATCAGCACTCGCATCGTATCTGGATTACTGAATGATCGCTTAGAGGATTCCCGCTACTCATAGGATTCAAACAAACGACCTTCGTACCCTAGGTCGACACTTCTTCTGGACCACTCTCCTTTACTATCCCGCCAATGGCGTAAAGAACAGTGGCTCGATCCCATTTCATGACTAAACTGTGGAATTTTACTCCTTGACGGATCGTATATACAGAGAATATGCAGATTGTGTTTAAGTTTCCATATACCATCTGCGTGATTGAATAAAAAAGGGGCGTTATAAAGCTCTCGTTTGGTTAAAGGGTAATAGCTTAGGTTTCAATGCGTTGCAGGTGCTTTTCTTTATATCCCTTCTTTCTGATACACGTTCGCTTGTATGTACCATTAAAGCCGCGGGCATGCGAAAAACGAAACTATCAGAAATAAGAATCGACAAGTCCGAAACGAATTTGGACACTAACTGTTATGGCAAAATGCTTATTCTTTGTCTTTTTATAGATATGATTTCCTAAATGCTCCATAATATGCACTATGTTTTATTCGATCAAAAAAGCCAAGGATCTGACTGTTAATTGATAACCTGTACACATCATGAGTAAGAAACACCTCCAAAACACCTCAAGGTCTCTTTGTATAAAATATGATCTGGCAGATAGCGTTCAGGAATGTTTCATGCAGGCGTTTTTGCACTTGCACTCGTGTTGTATGCAATACACAGTAAGTACAGGCGACCCTTTGTTTACATGGACACTCATTTCCGAATTGAGCCGTGACCATTTCGTTGCTAAAAGAGTAATTTCTGTCCTTTAACAATGTTTCTTTGTACATGAAGCTGTGGACATTGTTTATTTGTATATAAAGAGGTGTAAACTAAAATAAATGATATCAGACTCATTGTAGAAATGGTATCAAATATTTGGGCAAGTAAAGAATTCATCGATTTTCCTAATTGAAATTCCGAAGAACATAGAAAACATTTCATCAGACGGAAAGTCGCCCCCTACATGCGCAAATATTTCTCCTTTCAATACACTGTTTTCGATTGACGTCTATGAAGGGTGTACATGATTGTAGTTTTACAAGGGTCGTGATAAAGTTGAAAGCGTTCGTTCTGTTTTATTCAAGTGTGTCTACTCTACTCCAATAAAAGTGAAGGATGCTTGTTTATCCTGTCACTAGTGCCATTTTGGGACCGATAACTAGGTGCCGTATAACATTTGTGATATCCGGCACTAACCATATAATACATGCACGCGACTAATCATGACGTCATAAGAACGATATGACGTCATTTTTTCACCATTCTCTACTTATTTTTTTCCGTTTTCTCGTGTTTTATTTTCATTTTGTTTTTTTTAAAGTATACATAAAGGTGAAAGGATAAATAGAATAGATGATTGGTGTCTTTGAATAGGAAAAGTTATCGGGCTCGGCATCGGAATATTATCCGTTTCGCCTTCGGCTCACCGGATAATATTCCAAAGCCTTGCCCGATAACATTTCCGATTCACGACACCAACCATCTATTCTCTATTTATTCCTCTTTCTTGTTAACGGAGAAGTAAGAGAGGTGTTCGGTATGCTTTGGATATCAAGCTACAAAAACAGTTTCTTTCTTTTTGTCACAATGGTTTCAGCATAAAATCGCTTATTGGTCTATATTAACTTATTCACACTCTCAAATTATAATTAAATCGTGAATAAATTCATATTTGGGAAAAACTGAATAAGCGATTACGTCCGTTTGAATTGCAATTTCTGTTGTAGAAGATCGAATTTTGTCCTAGGATTTGTGCTGCATGCCAATCGTTTTCCATACCAAGGTAAACATATACATTTTTTCACCCTGAAGAGTTAGGATCGTTGAATCGATGGAAAGTCATAAAGACAATGATAATAAAAGAGTTGTTCTCATTAAAAGTTACACTCAGACACTCGCAATCGTTTCGCTGACTGCAGCATTCTTTCTTATCAATTAAACAAAATCTATTCGTACCGCATATCAAAGTAAAACTACAATAAACTGCATCGCTCTTGGCAATCGTGTTTTCTGACGATTAATGATACAAGCATTATATTGCGCTCAGAATTTGTACCTTTATGACAGGGCTTTGCTCTCATTAAACGAATTCAACAGGGCGATAAAATGATGCAATGGTAATACCAGTTAAGTAACTCATTCTCACATGATATGTTCTGTGTCTGGTTTTTCAAATCCAAACCACTTGAAGAGGGTAACTTATTAGGTATAAACATTCAATATTTTGATCGTAACATTTTAAGAAACCCATTATGACAAAAAGGGAACTTTGCAACGAATGATCCCTCCGTATGTCAAAATGATCTCAACGTTCCCTAGTATGTGTCAATGAGAATAAAATTCTGGTGTTTATTAGCACAAGAAATGATAAAGACGAGGCTACATAAGGAAATAAGCAATTTTAAGAACAAAACGGACCTTTTTTGCTAAATCTTTATTCCTATTTTTGAATCTATACTGACAGTCTATACTTAAGACAGACAAGAACGTCAAAATAAACCCAAAATGGTTCCATGGTTTTAATGATTCGCTCGTTAAAGAAAAGGCTAAGATCGCAGCACAAATCCATGTGTTCTACCTACATTTAGCCATACATCCACGATTCTACAGGGACAAAGTATATTTAACCCTTTCCCAAACAATAACGACGTTTGACCACTTTGTTGCAGACAACTTTAGAAAACATTGAGGGAAAAGGAGAAATTGCTCGTGACGAGTATTTTTTCCTTTTCACACAACGTTTTCTGGCCTATCAGACGATCATTTTCCAATTGCATCACATTTTGAAATGTCGTCTGCAAACTCTTTCAATTAGGGACGGGCGAAAATGTGTTGTTTGGGAAAGGATAAAGGCAAACGACAATATCGACAAAGTAAACCAAGACCGGAAACATTCCATGGTTTCAATGATGTGCCCGTTAAAAAAGAAACTGTGATCGCAAACTCTCGCATCCTTACGTACAAACATCCGCTTGAGTCGCGTATTACGTATACAATTCACTTATATCCCCAATCCCTTGGTGTCATCATGTCTATTGACACTTATCTGCGTGTTCTCTTCTTTCGTGGTCGTATGTATGTTCGTAAACTATTTCATGTAAGATAAGATAAGATAAGATAAGATAAGATAAAATATACTTTATTAACGTGACACGGGTGAACAGAGTAAAATTTCATATTCTATAAGAGTAATCGCACCCAGCCAAATGGGCTTATAAGTCACTTACAATGTATATGAAAGCTGTATTACAATAAGACCTGGTAATGTATTATAGACCACTTTTTTACAGAATATAATGTAAATAGAAAGTTCACACGAAAATAATTATTCAATATGAAAAATTAAAATTAGTAGCCATTTAACTGAAACTATGTAAGAAGTTTGTACGTAAGATAATCGTTTTTCAAAGTTATGTGTAAATAAGCAATAAAATAAAGCATTGCTAATTACTTCGCAACAACAATTGTAACACCCTGCACATTGGGCGTATATGTCACTATTGCAGAGCGATGATTTAGTTTTATAACACAATCTCTCCCATTATTTCATAGAAGCTGAAAGTACTGCAGAATGAAGCCAAGTAATACAAACTGAAATGATTATAACAGTATTTTATCCGCACATAACGGTGTAATAACTTAACTGGTCGTTCAAGACAAAAGAAAGTTACAAATATAACAAAAATGATACATGTATACACAAATACGTTATAGTACATACATCAAAGCAGATTTTCGGTAGAGAAAAAACCCAAACAAACCTCGACAAACGTGACTGTTCAGAGAAAAAACACACCAACAATTTCAGCATATGAATCAGTTTCTTGCATTTCAAGCAGAGAAAGATTAACAAATAACGTCCCACCTAATAGTTATTATCATTTATCAAAGTGGTTTTCCGGTAGAATAAAAACAAATTGGATGAATCAGAGAATTCCAGAGACAATCCTTTCGTTTTCTGTAACAAATCTATAACAAAGCTAAATACGCTCCAAGAATAACCATAAACAATTTAAAAACGTTGTAACAAAAATAAGAAATTGCTCGTCATGAGCAATTTCTTATTTTTGTTACAGTGTTCTTCCGATTAATTCAAGCAGCGTGGTTCTATCTAACGTAATTTGAGTTTGTAACTGTGGTTTGAATACCGTTAGAAACTGATGTAAATCATTCAACAGTGTGGGGAAAGGGATTATTCATTCATCTGGCGAGTATCTGCATTATTTGACAGGAGGAATTTCTTAAATGCATTCGCCACGCAAGACTCATAAAACTATCTAGACAAAAAATTGAAAGGTTGGGGGAAGAACTCTAAAACCTACGCCTACACATACCTTCCAGAAGACAGAGATTGATAAAACATGATTAAGGATAAATGATAAAAAGAATAATGACTGTTTCTTTGCTTCAGATATATTCGAGCACGATTACTACATTCAATCATTCAATGGTCCAGGGGTAGAGCGTCGGCCTCCGGACACGAGGTCCTGGGTTCGAATTCCTTGAGAAGCGGGATCCGCCGCCTTGTGTCCTTTCATTAGTCCTAACTCGGCCCGAGTACTGGTTATGATCCAGGAAGCAGAATTGAGAGTGATTAATCTAAGTTGTTTCACAATCAACGTAAAATGAACAAGTTTAATCCAATCATTTAATTGAAAAGATAAAGCTCCAACCTTAGTACGAGGGTCGTAGGTACGATTCCCGAGAGCAACAGGCTCCACTTTGCGACCTTATCGTTACGGTTATGTGTCCAGGAATCAACGTCGACTGTGATGTATCTAAGTTGTAGGAAATTGCTCCATAAGCAATGTTAAAAATAAAAAGGGAAATCGGCCAGACAAGGGACCCGAACTCTGTACCACTGCATTTCTGACTGGACTTGCCATCAATTAGGCTATAGAAGTTAGGTAAAATGACACTAACTTTTTTAAGGTAGATGTTTAGAATTTTCCGTTGACTCATTGATATATGCTAATCCGGGGGACTTTTGATCCCTTTATATTTGGAATTGTGAATGGAAAGTCAAGATTTTTTGGGGTCATATTCATGTATTATGGGTCTTTTACTATATCAGTTGCCCAATGACATTTTGCTCCATTCATCAAGTTCCTTGGGCGTCGAAAGATTGCTTATAACAATGAACCCGATCTGAGACACAAATAAGCTGTATCTACTATCAGATGAGATGTTTTGTAATGATTCAAAATTAGACATTTCAGCCCTCAAACGTACCTGGTTATATAATTGAATACAAAAAGTAAATCATTAGCCAGAAGTTAGAGTTTTATCGTTAGAACAGATTTCATATTTGTTGCTGTCTACAACGTACCGACGATACTTTTTACTTGAAGCAGACGACTTAAGAAAAGCTTTGTTAATATGTGAAAGACCTTTCTCCGTTCCTGATCAGCATTTCGTAGGTAACACTAGCTGATTCAGACCAACGCCCTATACAGATCTATTGTGTCGTGTCGCAGATCAGATTTTTAGAACTTGTCAACAACATCTTATCACATCTTATCTATGTGGCTCTAACAGTTCCCTCATGAACGAGTCATTATCGACTCTCAACCTCCAGGAAACGTTTTCAGAATGACGTTATCCTTTTTTAACACATGGTAAGAATAAACGAGTATATCAATGCAGGAGTGGGGTTTTGAAATATGTCTTTATATGAGTACATACATGTGTACGTTAAATCTGTCAATGACCAAAACGATTAGAGCAAAGGGAACATTTGCTCATTGCAGTTGGCCTTCTTAGCTTTATGGTTACAAAAAGTGTCGAAGTCGATTTTTCAAATGCCTATCTCTCCAGCATTATCTTTGTATGGTTAACATAGTTAGTTATAAATAACATCTACAATATTCTATCAGAATAGCCAATATTCAGAATAGATAAATATCCAATTGTTTAAGATTTGTACACGATTGCTACCTCTTAATTGTTAAACGCTTCACTCAATATGTGCACATTTTGACATGCTTCCGTTAACAAGCAATCTCTTTTTGGGGGGAATCAGATGGTTACATCTTTATCGCAATGCAATCGGGTTTAGTTTCCTTTCATTATTGTCAATATTTACTACTCTGCTGGATGTCATGGTTCAAAGAATGGTTTTCCATTTACGTCAAAGGAAAATCAGTAAAATTAATCGTAGTGGTATTACCAGGAGACGACAATATATAAACAATACACATGTTTTTGCTTTATTGAAGATGAGTACCATTTTACATTAATTTGCCCTTATTTTAAAGACTTTTAAAAGATCCATTTACTTACCGAAGTATTACATCGAACAGCCCAGTATGTACAGGTTCATCAGTCTGCTTAACACTGATAAAAAAGCATTACTCATTCAACTTTCTAGTTACTACAAACATGTATTTATAATAAGAAGTTAGTATTCTATAGAATAGAAAATAGTTTCAGGAATTGTTTAAGTTTATCTAAGTCGTCACTCTCATCCTGTATGTCTACCAATTTTTGCTTTTTATGCATACGTATAAGTTGTAAATGTACATGCCATTTTCATAGCATGCATGTAAATATATAATTGTAATAACAATGAACCTATGTGCTTGGTGTTGAACTAAAATTATGTTATGTTTATTATAGTGAGTAGAACATTGTAGAGTCCTAAAGGGCCAAATAGTTAAGGTATGGTCTTAAAACTTGGTGTTCCAAGGTTCGAGCCCCATCTGTACCTCTGGTTTCGTGGTGGGAGTTTCCTTTGACAAAACACTTCAGAGCCCTAGCGTTGTACTGTCCAATCCAAGATAGACGTAACGTAACTGAAAAACTAATGACACGGCGTTAGATCCCATATAAACTGACAAGTAAAACATTAAGTAAAGAGAAAATTTGCTCATCGTCATCTAAAGTCTTCTGTTAAGGATACGTTAAGATGAGGCTGGATGGTCTAAAGGGATAATGCCCAAACACCCGGACTTCTGTCGTGTTATCGCAGGCGTATTATGTTACATTAACCCTTATAGTGCTGGAACCGACTTCATGCTTATGCAAACATGTTAGATCCAGGCCAGCCGCCAAGTAAATTGGCGACAGGTCTGTGATATAAACTGTTTGCTACTCTAAGTATATTTCCTAATCAACATTAAGCAGATACTTATAGTTTTGGAAGCAGACGACACATCAATATATTTTTAGAAAATTACCCATCATTCTAAGGGTTGTACCGCTATCTACGTCCATTGATTCACACCTAATTAAATTAAAACATGCAGGTTAAGTATGGTCGATTTACTTTTCCGATCCGCGCTCAAAGGTTCGATCCTGATAAAGATCTTTTGATGGTCTATATATGGGCCACGTCACGCGAAAAGGGGCACTCGGACATTGCAAACAGTGTAGCCCCAGACCAGCCGCCACGTCAGTGACGTGGCGGCTGGTCTGGGGCTACACTGTTTGCCATCTTAGAGGACATCCAGTTATACCTTTGAATAAATACAAATGATAACTGTCGTGACTGGAATAATAGCGCTAAGAAAGAGCTGAGTCAGCGGTTTTTATTTATGTCCGAGTGCCCCTTTTCGCGTGACGCGGCCCATATGTGTTTGTTCATAATGTAGTGAACGACGATACTTATAAATGGTTCATGACTAGACCTGAGGATGAATGAAGTGGATTACATCATGCTCCCTTCCTAAAAAATGTCTTTTTTTCTTCTTTTTTTTTTTAAAGAAAAAAAACGACAATTTAATGTTCTTATCACGATATACTCGCTTTTGGTATGGTGTAATTTTTTTTCATAACAATTAAACGATTTCCAGGACAGTTTAACATTTATTTTTTCTTTTAAATCTATAAATGTGAAAAACATATTGTAAAATTTACCATATATGTTACTCATCATTGGTATCTTATCCATTCATGACTTCAAAATTATTTGAAATTAATTTCTCTACATGTATATGCATGTAACTATGTATCATTTTGCAAAAACAATTATTGCATTGTTTTGTATTGTAATTAGCTAACACTCATCGAACATCTATGGAAAAATGATCCTAACTCGTGATCTTGTCTACGTGCAATTAACTGCGTTTCTCTCAAATCGTTACCACTGGTTCTTCAATTTTGAAATGCCAAAGCTATTGGCTTTATGGATACTCTTTGAGTGGTCTCCTTTGATTACATACCTGACGAGTTAATGTTAACGAATAGTTAATGACAATACAATGACCTTATAGACAACCCTTCAACACCGTGTAGGACTAGGCCAGGTATTTTAGACCGCGAGTTGACAAATGTGACCCTATAAAGATTCGACAAAGATCAACCTACATAGGGGTATTCAGGTCTTCTCGTAAGATTGATTTCATCACAATTCTCTTAACAGACGAACGGTTTAAGGTTCAACCTCGAAGGTCTTGCTGTGTAATATATTTCATGTAGATGACTTATAGGCCCACTGGGTTGGGTAGAATATATTTATGCATGTATGTGATTTTACTCTGGCCACACATGTCTGGTTTGATAGATAAAAATCATGTCTTATTTTGTGTTAAATTTCGATTAATCTACATCAATATTTCCCTTTAGTTGAGGATATAAATTGCAATAGAGATTGTTAAAAAAGATAAGTTCTCACTGACAAATAAGCGCCACAAGCAGGTTTTCTGACCATTGCAAGACGAGAAGTTTTAAAACAGAAAACTATTGACGAACAATTATCGTCAATATCACCTGTTTTCTAAAAACAGTTTTATTTGGCCAATTCGAGACGAAAGCTGATCAATTTACTTTGTATGTCCTCGTTTCACTATAACGCGGACCATTTTGTCAGTCGGTATATGCTCGGCTTCTCGGCCCATCGACTGCCCAATGACTTTATAGGTATTTAGGATAATAACTTCATTCTTAAAAAAAAAGAACCCAAACGTTTCATAGGAAAAGGATCATATTGTTATGAAGCTACGGAAACCTTACCACTTGCTAATGCAATCAATTTTTTTTTTATATGGGTTTTACATCACATCAACATTATTTCAGTTATGTAGCGATGCCCGACTCTTAATGATGGAGGAAGACCCCATACTCAACTGCCCATAGGGGCTGGTTAAGGTGGGTAGAACCATCGGCATTCCGTAAGTCAGTCGGGAGATAATGCAATCAAAAAGTAAACACCCTTTGAGGTAGATTGTAATTGACATGCTTATGAGAAAAGGAAGAATGAACGTCATGAACATTTCGCATGCTGTCATTATGATTTCAACGTGCATTTATTAATCTTACATGTTCCTTTGAATAACACACTTTGCCATTATATTAAAACGAGTCCATGTCGTGTATGTAGCGTTGCCTGGGACAGAGAGCAAACCATACATACAACATACAATATTAGCTACGGATCAGACGTAATACTCTGCATAGTCTCATTCGTGATAATCTTTTGCATCATCATTTCACTTACCGTTTCAATCTCTTCCTCGCGTCCTCACTTGGTTGCTACCGAAAAAGTCATATCCGTTAAAAGCGTCTTAACCCTCACAATGTGCACAATAATAAGAGATGGAAACTTGTACTGTAGGTCTCAATGGCTTGTTTTACATACCACGGTTATAAAAATGAAAGGAATTCTCTACTTCGGTTTCACTTGTATAATTAAGATTCAATAAATCAGGACTAAGATTGTCTCGCCCTTCAACAATTCAAGCGATTTAGAAACCTTACAATTGTAATTCCGTGTACAATTGTTTTAGATATTCGTGACAATGGAAAAAATGGTCACGAGCATTTCCCTTGTATTCAAGATCAGTTTTCTTTTCTACTGATCATTCATCTCTATTTCAACGATATTGTCCTTTATTTGATAAATGGTTAAACATTTGGGCAAATCTTAACGTACTCAACAGTGAGTGATTGACCGACAAAAACGTCAGAAAATTAGTACTCGTGCTCTCAGTGCAGTACTTACTGCCGCTTTTAAATCATACAAAACACTCCATATCACCATAATTAAAGGTAACAGAGAACATAATACCTCAAACAAATTGTAATAAACAAATTGGTTTGATCTTTGTATCAGTGTGCATTGCAGACATAGATGGTGTGTTAAGATATGCAGTCACATTATTATATTCTGTGATGATTTTACAGATACGTATGTGCATTACTATCATTGTTATTTTTATACATATAACATTTTATACCGACATAAAACAACGCTTTACAGTGTACTCTTTGTCTATCAGGTCTGAAACACAACATACGCATGATGTGGGGGTACATCGTTCCGGATTAGCATGTGTGGGGTTTCAAAGGCTGACCCGGTGTAATTCTTAATAAACATTCACCATGGTACTTCTTAACCCCTTCCCAAACAACACATCTTGGACTGTCCCAAATTGATAGAGTTGACAGAAGACATTTCAAAATGTGATGAAATTGGAAAATAATCTTCTGATAGGCCAGAAAACATTGTGGGAAAAGGAGAAATTGATCGTCACGAGCAATTTCTCCTTTTCCCTCAATGTTTTCTTGAGTCATCTGCAACAAAGTGGTCAAATGTCGTTATTGTTTGGGAAAAGGTTAAAAGGCTGCTGATCGCTAGACATTGTACGCTTACAAATTGTGACGCTACTAGTTGTACCTCATGAGGAATTGTGCATCGAATGGGCGCCCATGCATAAGCTTGGAATCAAATCATTATGAGGTAAAAAGAATGAACTTGAAAAGTATAATGTATACATGTGTTTGTTTTGAATAAATTGGATAAAAGTTTTAGTGTTAGATGAAGTAGTGGATAATTATAGGATGCTAATCGTTATACTCTCATTCGAACACTCTCCAAAGATCCCGGTCCATGGCAATCTCCCATGCAGAGTTATCATCCCCCGGATACTACGTTGTGGGAGCGTAGCGGGAACCAATTTACTCTGGTATAAATTGGGTCCATGGTTGTCCCATAGGCGTTCTTGTTCACGTTTCTTAAATAGCAATGCAATAGAAGCCTTTTTACCCTTAGGAAGTTGGATAATTTTCTTAAAATATATTTTTTGTCGTCTGCTTTCGTAAACCTTAAATATCTGCTTAACTTTGACGAGGAAAGATACTCAGAGTAGCAAACGACTAAGGCCACAGGCCAGCCGCCAATTTACTTGGCGGCTTGCCTGGATCATACCTGTTTGCATAAGCATGAAGTCAGTTCCAGCATTCTAAGGGTTAACAAGACAAAGAAATCCAGGAAAGACATGGTTCGAATTTTTTGACGAGTTTGGAATGCCTTTACAAGCAGAAAGGTGGCTTTAATAAGGTCAAGCTGTAACTCTAGCTCAAAGGGCATGAAACTTGAAGGAATCTTTGCGAGATTTTATCTGTATCAAAGAAGTCTAAGACGTAGTTGGCCTGCTCTTGAAATTCTTTAAGGATATTATTGAAAACAAAAGTGAAAAACAAAAGTGGATATAAATGTCTTATGGATATTTCCCCTTCTTCATAAAGAACTAGATGTATCAGTTTATTTAAACTTACGAGGGTCGATCAAAAAAGAGTTCGCACTGCTTCAAAACTTTGTTATTTTTTTAGTAAGTCTATAGGGAAAAATTCAGAGATTTGTACTCTGGGGGTAATAAATGTTACTAATCTGATACTAATAATCATTGTTACTAAACCAAAGACCATTTTATAATTTCTTTACTTCTATATTGCTGATTTTATTTGCTTTATACTTTGACATATCTTCTGAAAATGAGGTACATTTGGAAGAGATTGAATTGAATTGGTTTGGAATTATTTTCTAGCGCTCCAGGGCGGATATCCATTTAATAGATATTTTGGTGAAATTCTGTACGTCATTAGAAAGAAATTGGCAAATCAGTCGATACAACATAATGAGTAGTTGACATGAATAGGAACCGCTGTTTTAAAGGTTCAAAGATCAGCATGGTTAATGGTTAACACCTGTGCTTTGTTTGAGATACCTCTGCGTTGTCTATTCAAAATGGTACAGTGCGGTCTGTACTGTTTTGGTCACATAACATTTAAAGAATGATAGAATTGGGACATATATTTATTTCTGTGAAATCATCTCCTCATTGTGCTTCAGCAAGTTGTCGTTGATAGACATTTTATTCTGATAACAAAAATGACATCTTATTTACCAATACCAAATGAGAAACATATGTTCAGACGCATACTATTTGCATAACCGCCTAACAAGAAAACTGTTGACGCAAATCGAGATTTCCAAAATGCGTAATAACCTTTTCTTTTTTAAATGCTGTTTTGAGGTTAAAGAGTCTAAGTCTGGTACTACCATGAAATGTAACTATTCACAGCGACTTCACCCAGTAATATTCAGGAATCCATCCAATTTCCGAATTAGATTTTAGGTCCAACTGAAGAATTTCGAAGCTAATCGCATCTAGGTCGAGCTGAAGATTCTGAAATTAGCATCTAATTGGTAATTCCAAAATTAGGAACGATTTTTTCTTTCTTTCGATATAACAATTTACTTTAAATATTCAACCCACGCATTTAACTGGATTGTGCTTTTGTAAATGTTACGTTCATGTCTAAACAGCTAATCAAACATCTAACATTTGATTGACATTACCAACCTTTGATGTAACCCTGTTACACAAGACAAGATATCAGTCTATGAAGCTTACTTACATAAACCCGTCAATGGAATTTATTGCGAGGTAATGAACCATTATTAGATTATTGAAACAAACGGATTCTTGTTTTGTAAACTGTTTATCTTTCGGATCTTTATTGCCCAATCATGCAATAGTTGTGGTTGTCTCTCAGTGATTAATCGGACAGATTGTTGGCATTTGTGGATACGATACATTTCATTATCAGCAACGATTTCTGACCATTGACCAAAGTTGAAGTCGTGACGTTTTTGCTTATACACATATCCGTCAAGCCAATAAATCCAATTTGCTAATGGACGCCAATTATGAATTGATCATATTAACAGATAATATTGTTCCTTCCTTATATCAAACTAATACAACGTTTCTGCAGGAGCCTTTTTTCCTTAATTCGTTAAGATTCATCGCCACACTATATATAACTTTATTGCCCCCATTTACTGGAGATGTACATATGTTTGAATGGATAAGGATGAATTGATTTATAAAAGAAAATTTTACAAGTACACAAATAAACGATTCTGCATGGTCTCATCTCTTTGATTCGAACGACGGAACTATATCTGAAGAACGCTTGACACAGGACACAACATAGAAAATAGGAAGATCAAAACATATTTGCACACAATGTATTTCCTGTGTCAAATATCTATACTGTCGTTCACGCCCATTTTAATCTGTAAAAGATACTCATTAGATGTATCAACTTCCCTATTAAACTGTAGATATGTCATAATGATATAACAAGATCTGATGGTGTGTCTTACGTACATGTAAGTCGACATGGCGTGTCATTTAATTATATATGGAAATTTGTAACTAGTCCGAATGGAAAGCAACGACAGACAAGAAACACTATTATGAAAAATATGACGAAAATGATATATTGCTGTTGAATTTATGATTTTGTCAAAGATATTGCTATAGAAATATGTAGCAGATTACGTGATATTTCGCGAAGTATCACGGAATGAACTACCACTTTTGTCTAAACGATTCCCAACAAATACATGTAATGTCAAACGAATGTTGGACTAATATCCTTACCCTGGTGCTATCCTACTAACATTTGTTAGAATTATCCGATCATCACCCAATTAGACCTGATTATTTATCAGCTAGTTCATTGGGGTTTATAGATTATGTCAACATTATTTTAATTATTTTCCATGTCTAACTTTAAATACCCGAAACATTCTCCAATCGAAACCGACTTTACTGGTTTCATTTTTTCTGTGGGTGCGATTCGCTTTTGCCGTTTTGAAAGAGGCCGTCTAATGCAAGAGCTTCATTAATACGATACAAACGACTCGCAAAGTATCTTGTGGACGTACGAAAGTCCTTCTTTACGCGTCCCGACCGAGCTACTTCGTGAGTTAACTACTTTAGTAATATAGGTGTTGAACCGTGTACTTAATTGATGGTTTAATGGGAAAACAGGCGGGGTAGAGTTTCACTTACTCGCCGTTTAGAGTCGCGCACATTAGCCCCACTATCCTAATGCTGTCGATGTGGCCTGAAATGAACACCATTTCAAGCGTATACATTTTTCGTTATGAGGTGTTCATAGTCATTCACAATGTGTACGCATGTTATTCCGAAAATATAGGGAATCGGAACTCTTCAGAAAGTTCGGATCGGTCTGGTAAATCAACATCACTGAAGGGTTCCAATTGATACGAAAGGAACTTTTATAGTGATTGTATTTTAATCCAGCAACTAGCTGCTTTTGAGATCTACCACATTATCCAAATATAAACTGTACATTGTTAGATAGATTTACGATTTCTGCATTTATTATGCTTTCAATAGCTATTTTTGATTAAATACCAAAGAACAGTACAAAATCTGTAATGTTTCAACGACATTTTATTTTGGCTTGCTTTCGAATTTTCTTTTCTGTGAACAAGCGTCTTTAAGGTCATTGTGATCAGATATATCCTGTCTCCCGAATGTTAGATATAAATGACAAGGAACAGACGAATTTGAAGAAAAAAACAATGTGACAAAAAAGATTTGAAATGGCAATTGAAATAGCAGTTTCTACTTTTGATATCATTGTTTCTTTTAATTTCACCATGGATAATCACTCAACTTATATACGACCTAATATTACTTTCCATGTGACCCCGACACAGAATCTCGTGTCAGTTAAAACAATACCAAGTTCACCCCATACATGAAGTAAATGCTTATTTCTGTTTATCTACCCATCAATCTGTCTAATTGTCTGCCTAAGAGTCTGTCTTTCTCGCTTTCACACTATTTCCCACGTCGATCAATCGTCAGCAGTTTTCGTAATAAGACGTCGACGTATTTCCAAAACACCTCATCTGTTTCAGTGAAATAGAGGAAATACAGTCCTTTGGAATTACGGCTTCGATTGACCTAGCGGGACTATCATTCCGATCTCACGTTTTGTCTTACTGCTCTCGACCAGAAACGAATGCCGTTTAAATCTATTTAAATTGAATGTAATTGAAGTAATCGAGATAAAAGGAGCGAAACCGAAGTCCGTGTTATCTCTAACCTTCATCGATTCAACTTACTAACGATATGGGCTGGTGTTGTAGAAAACGAGCATTGCTTGAAAGAGACGTCTTCTCGATAACTTTCTTAAAAAGATTTTTGTGTAGTCTGCCTTCCAAAACATTAAATATATGCTTAATGTTGACGAAGAAAAATACTCTAAGTAGCAAACAGGTTAGATCACAGACCAGCCGCCAATTTATTTGGCGGCTGGCCTGGATCCAACCTGTTTGCATACGCATGAAGTCAGTTCAGGCACAATAAGGGAAAACATACGAAAACAAAATCAGTCAAGACATGTCCATTATTATCATTTATCCACCATTTACTGTTCTGACACCATAAATTTCATCCTTATGCTTTCTAGAATTATATGTTGTTAATTGTAAACTACCAGCATATTCCTGATATTTAATTGCTACTATTTTATATATGTCTTTTAAATATGATAAGTACGATTTGACGAGCAGATTTGCTTTTAAAGGAGTTTTATTCATTAATAAGGATCAATCGCATTTGGACAAAAGCACAAGTTGCGTGGAATTTCGGATTCCAACTAGCAATCGTGTTTCCAGCTTTAACATTTATAACCATACGAAGTTCATTTCACTAGTTTCTTTGAAACAGAAGTTGAGAAACATTGATGAAGCGAAAAAGTTACATTTTAAGTTTGTATTCCTTATTTCAACCACCAACCTTGTGCATAACATCTCACAAATTGTCGTTTATCAGTTCGTTAAAATTAAATTGGTAGAATTTCACCAATGTGATATCAACAAAAAAGTGAACCCCAACTTTAATGCCATATTGTTTAAGCAATAATCATGCCGTTTCATAAACCGTTTGCCCAACATCTCTCTTTGAGGCTTGGCGAAATGAGATGCCTTAATTATCTTATAGTATTTTATGTCGCTAAGCGTTTGATTGCAGCGTCTAAATGAAGGGTAATTTTCACCAATCATCACCCAATGGTTTCTTTTCTAACGTTTTTCAAAGAAAAGGAACACATGAATCGGTACATATAAAGCAGGTGTCTTACGTAAGAGTAGAACCAACACTTATGGATGTAGAAAAAGAAATATTTATTATTTAAATGGATATTTCCTCTTTTGTCTAAAAGGTTTCTGAAAGAAAACTGTAAAGCAGTTACTTATGAAGACGCATATTGGTTTTCAATCTATTTTCCCAGGCTAGGGTTAACTTATCTGTCACGGTCATTCCATGCTCTAATACGGGTCAATTACATCAAATAAGCATGCTTCGGTAAGGGGATAAGGGGCTTATTAGCATATGCCCTGACATCTGGATGAAACCCCCTAACGGATTAGGCACATATTTCGCATTAACGGACAAGTAAATCGAAATCGGTTTTTACCTCTCATGGTAGTAATGGATTTCCTCCTAAGAAGAAAGCTTATTTAAAAAGTAAAAGTAAACGACTTCTGAGATTCAGATTCAGAGAACGCCATATAATAACTTAAATTACACTGAAAAAAAAAAGACTAAAATGCGATCAAACAAACGACTAATCGAAATTTCTGTCCATTTATTTCAGGACGGGTATGGCTATCCGGCCTCCACTGTCGGGGTAACGAGGAGTACGTGACCATGTGCGTGTCCCGGGGCTGGGGACAGTACCTCCGACGGTGCTCTAGCTACTGGAGCTCGGCCGGGGTGGTGTGCCGTCCGAATCCCGAGCGCGCCACAAACGGGACCGCCCAACGGCGTCGTAACCATCGCAACAGGGTGAGGGCCATGGTTCCGAGACCTGCCACCATGTCGACCAAACCTACACCGACCACTTCGACTACTACAACAACAACAACACCTACAACTACTACAACAACTACAACACCGATACCAACTACGACGGAAATGGTGACCACCCCGGAAGCAAGTGACACAAAGGAAACACTTGCCATGCTCGGGCTCGATCTAGAAGCAAAGGAATTGCCAAGTTCCGAGAATAGTATTGATCTTCAGTCGGATGCCTCGTTCGTCCAACAGCAAGGCTCGAACATAGAACCAGCCTTTACAGGTGCACCGGCACCGGCACCTGCACAAACCAGTCAGTCATTACCGGAAGAGGATGTGGCAGCATCGCCAGGTCGCAAACCGGAAGTCGATCCCGGAATCGCAATGGAGACGGCGACAGATAAAGCGCCTATGTCGACGAGACCGATGACAACAGAAGCAACAACCGTGCCGACGACAAGCAAATTAACGACCACTACGACCAAACGACCAACGACTACAACAAAGCGTCCAACGACCACGTCTACCACAAAGCGTCCAACAACCGTTACAACGACAACAAAAAAGCCAGCGACGACCACGAAGCCGGTTCCCCGACAGTACAACAGATGGGTGTACGACCGGGATACATGGCGGTATTATATGTACTTCCGGGACGGCAGAGTCATTACGTCAAGACCGGATCCGAGGTAAGAGTAGCTTGGTTATGGTTTGTATTGCCCTGATACGATATCTTGTCCCTGTAAATCGTATACATGTGCTTGAAAGCGCTTTATAGTCGCGTTTGCAACATTTCGCGTTTTTTAAGGTTCCTAAAATAGCGGGGTTTATATCGTATTTATTGTATCGTAGGAGATTTAATTGATGGTAACGTAACACAATGTTTCGTTTTGCTTCTATATTGTCTTTCAAATCAAACTGCTGCATAAGATATAAACCAGTAAGAGATAATGATGGGTATGCGGTACGATTTGGCCGTTTTAAAGGACCTGAGCAGTACAATTCATATGATACATACCATGGCAGTAAGATCAACAATAGTATTAATTGATGTACTTATTGAAACCCTTACACAGAACAGACACAACACACAACACAGACTTTCGTTCAATGTTTGAAATCGTTGAGAATCGAGAAAGTGAAACATAATTACAAGTACCTACGAAAAAGGTTAACTCAACGGCTTGTTACGTCACGAATAAAGCAAATACAGGACACAATTTTAACACCAATTCTTAAAGTATAACACAATCAGCAACACCGATGTAAACGTCAAATAATTTGGATTTTTATAATTTCCCTACAGGTACTACAGATATACTTCTACCACCGAAACCCCGGCGACTACTTCAACAACAACCCGTCGTCCAACGACCCGCCCGACTACCCGAGCCACAACCCCACAGAGGTCTCAAACCTATAACCTCCAAGGGATATCAAACGCCGTCGGAAGTGATCCGAATAACGTCATTGACGTCATAGCGCCGTCGGAAATCCGACAACGTCCCTCGAATACTCTTCAACGTCATGAGGGCAGACATAGTCATAGGTAAGATAAGTTTGCAGTCGGCTTAACTGCGATTATAGCCCCTGTCATTTTTGGTAATTTATTAACTCCGGACAATGGAAATGCACATTGTTAACCCATTGAATGCTCGCTTATTATCAAAAAACGGATTTTTGTGTCGTCTGCTTTCCGAAAATTGACCTATTCCTAAAATACAAGAACATTCAAAAAGCATAATTAAAACGTTGACAAAGCCTGAAATTAACGCTTCTGTAAGGTAAGACACATTCAAAAAGGGACAACACACCCTTAAAGATCTAACTTCTTTTTATAACTCCCATCTTGGAAGTCGGCTGTAGATAACCTGTATTAATCATAGACTGTTAAGTGAATGGTTCCCGATATATAATACTCCACTGTTTTGCAGACACCATTCGGAGGGGAAGGCGGGTTATGTCGGGGACCAGCCCGTGGATGTGGTTACAGCGAACGAGGTTCCAGCGAAACCAGCCACCTCGGCACCGGAACCAGATGCCCCGAATGTGAGTATTTATAGGATTTTTTATCGTACCGCACGAGGGTTCAATGCAAGACTTTAGTAAGTGCTTTACAAACATGAAGCACTTATTATAGTCGTGCATTGAATCCTCTGGCAGCTGTGCAAAGTGTGGAAGCAATAGATGCATGAGTGCTGCGCCAAAAATATAATCGCCCACATTTCTTTATTTCGGATTATTCGAAACCATGCCTTATTCGAAAAAGACTACTTCGAATAACCGGGATTTAATTGTACTACAATAAATAAAACAAATCAATTTTTAGAAATATTATGGAACCGTTTATCCTATATGAGCATGTGATAATACAAGTACAAGGGGATAATCGAGTTAGTGGCATGAACATTCTTTGATTTTTTGTAAACATTAGAAACGATAACGATTTAAAAACAGAATAAAGATCAGACGGACCATTGCCGTTACAGGTTCCGAGTGGTTCCGACTGCATTGATTACCAAAACGTCAAACTGTTGTATGATCATCTACACAAAAGCCTTCAATATCGAACGCAGTGTGTTATATAAAAAAAGGGATAAATAGTATTTCTCATATACTTTATACTTATTCAAACAAGTTGAAAAACTATCGTTTACGACTAGCCCCCTGTTCCGTATAATTTCCTTTTGATTTCAAACTGGTGTACTTGTATCTAGCACCCTTTACTTATATATTATCCTTTTATAACATCAGTACTATTTCAAATCAATTCTTTTATTTTGTAATATGCAAATGACTTTGTATAGTATTGCAAATATAATCATTGCATTGTATTGTATATCCCAGTACACCGAATACCGCGTTGTCGGGGGACGAGAGTACGAAAACTACAAGGAGGGCAGGATCGAATTACGCTTGGCTGGTTCCAATGTCTGGGGAGTTTTGTGCGGCGACTTATGGGACATGCGGGGAGCCATCGTTGCGTGCAGACATCTGGGGACCGGATACGCCCGAATGGCTCAAACGGTGAGTGTGACGTCATCAGTTGTCAAAGACAGCCAATCGAAAAGAAGACATCGTATTCCTTATATTGAATGAATCAATGAATCAATGGCATTCAACATGTCTTTGATATACTTGCCGCCGAAAGGCTACCCGTACTTACATGAAATCTAAATGTTTGAACGGATAATGCTATCAAAAACACGCTTAACTCGTCGCTTTTCAAATGTATTCTTCATGGTAAAACTGTAAAGCGAGAGAAACAACAAAAGTTCTTTGAAAGCTGATCAAAGCTAGTATTATGATAAAAAGCAGAAGTAAGTTGCGTCACTCGTCAAATATTTATTATACATTTATAGACGTAATACAGTAACATGAAGAACTTTTTCTTTTATACTTAAGTCTTGAATTGAGGCATTCAAATTGGACGCGTCACATTTTCAAAGAATGATAAACTTTGGTTCAAAAACAATACAAATACAAAAAAATTGCTTCTTTCTCTGTTGGGCTACACAACCAAAGCATCGAACCACCATTTTTGTTTCCTTGCAGACGGACTTTTACGGAGGGAGTGACATGTTAAAGGTGGCGTCAGCGATTCGATGTACCGGCCGAGAGGAGCGACTAGAAGACTGTGTACTGGAAAAATATGAGAGAACACCCGGCAAGGAAACGTGCTCAAAACCAAAATCCGTGGCGGGAATCATCTGCGAAACGAGTGAGATGTTGTTCTCTTTCCTGCTTGTTTATTTTTGGTGTTCCGTTCGTGTTATTCGGTTACTAGAGGGCGCAAGTTATGCCTAATAACATGATCAATTAGTCTCAGCTCGTACTACCATTTTGACCTTAAAGTATCTATTTAAAAATTTAGCTGTCTCTATTTCCCATAATGCCACTTTGGGGAGCCATGGATACCATTTTTGATTGTTTTCAATTCCGGTGAGCGTGACCTTTTGGATCAAACAAGCACTCTTTCATAGACAAGAGGAATTATTTTTCTGTATGATGGTCAAGAACTATAGATATCAATAATGAAATAGATACAGTCAAACTTGTGTTAAGAGGCCAGCCTATGGGACAGAGTAAATTGGCTGTTTAAGACAGGTTGGCTGCTTAACACAAGTTGATTTACACTATAAATATAACAATGGGACTTTCTGTAGTGGCTGTTAAAGACAGGTTGGCTGCTTAAAAGGGTGGCTGCTTTACACAAGTTAGACTGTATACCAATATTTCTAATATATAATTCGGCCAATTCATTTTCATGTATCAATCAATCAATTTGCAATTTACCTCCTTTCCTAAATGGTAGATATCTGTCTGAAGTTTACTAAGTTTTCCTAGTATGCATTATGGAGCCAACTTTGATATGTCAATGGGTCCTGGCTTCCAACAAATGGTATCCATTTGGATGAGTTGCAAGTTGTAATCATATTTCAGTTATTTAAAATACATCCCACGTCCTTACATAAAGCGGCTCACACTTGACTAACATATGAGCATTGACAGTAGTCCTTTTCCAACGAATAGCATAACTTCGTTCTTAAACCTTAAATGGATGCATCCAACTAAACTCCAACCTTTTTTGTTTTCCATTGCAGGATTGCCCGATCTAGAGCCGGACATAAGCGCGTTACAAAGCAGTGTTTACTTACAAGATCGGTATGCATATTACCTCCAGTGTGCATTTGAAGAGGGCTGTCTCTCATCCTCAGCAACGGCACTCAAAGACACACCGCGTAAGTATTAACGCAATTAGAACTCTTCGGTAAACTCCGGCAACTTTACCGAAGGATTTCGAATGGTTCACCGTAGTCGTGCCAATCACAATCCCTCGGGGATGTTGGTAGGCCTGCCGGAATTTGCTGAATAGTTCCATTTGTTATCGTGACATAGTGTTGGAATTGCGACATTAAATTATTGGTTTCGAGTTAGTGGGTCATTAAAGTAATGTGTTAGTCGTGGAAATCTACTGCACATTGACGCCTGTTCATTCAGTGTATGTTCATTTTGTTTAGTAATTTGTCTAAATCGTGAAATGCTACTGTACATCCATGTCTGTTCATTATTTATTGTTTGTTTGTTCACAGGATGGGACTACGCTACTCGTCGTCTACTCAGGTTCTCCACGGTTGCCATTAACAACGGGAAGGCGGACTTCCGGCCGAACATCGACCGATCCCAATGGGAGTGGCATGCCTGTCATATGTACGTAAAAAAGCATGATTCACAAGTTATCCCTATTTCAGCATTATACATGTACATCATTGATAAAATCACACATTTGCTCATTTGACTTAATACATTTCTATAAGATGTAATAAAAAATGTGTTGACGATGGTTTCAGGCGATCACAAGATGAATACGTTGCTTATATGTCTGCTCTGTCAAGACCACTCAATCACCTGTGTGTTGGTCATTACGTCTGTTTTCCTACCTATTATATGCCATGCCACATAAGTGGTATGCTTCTTGTGCAGAAAATGCCTTTCTACATATCTGCAGCAGAAGGTTTAAGAGACCATATATGGGCAAAGAATGAAGCTGATTGTCAAATCTGTCGAACATAATTTACACTTATTCCCTTGAACTATTATTTTATCTGTTCCAAAATTGATATCGAAGTTATTTCTCCTTTTACCACTTCAAAAATATAAAGGTCAAAGAGTGGCATAGAGTGGACAAAATGTCTTAGGTCAAAAGAAATTAACATTAGATAAAAACACATCTGATTTAGTGTTTTCATTCAACTACCCCGTTATGGCCGTTTTCCCGTTTGCCACACTATTTCGTCTTAAAAGTATGTTTCGAATGCGTATGAAGGCGTATGAACAAGGGAAAGGAGTTACAAGGGACTTTGTTTGAGTAACAACCATCTGTACGTTTCAATCATCTGTACGTTACAACCATCTGTACTTTGCAACCATCTGTGCGTAACAATCATCTGATTTGTTTCACCGTTCTTCCAGGCATTTCCACAGTATGGAGGCGTTCTCCCACTACGATATGGTCGATTCTAACGGGAACAAAATTGCGGAGGGCCATAAGGCAAGCTTCTGTCTGGAGGACACCCACTGTAATAGGGGCGTGTACCCAAAATACGACTGTCAACACAACGGGAACCAAGGTACGATGGCTTTACAGCCTGTATCCATCGGGTTTATCCGATGGAAACACCTCTGACATACTGGTTATATGGAATTCGCCATATGGGCCACGTCACGGGAAAAGGGGCACTCTGACATAGCAAACCGTGTAGCCCCAGATCAGCCGCCACGTCACTGACGTGGCGGCTGGTCTGGGGTTACACTGTTTGCCATCTTAGAGGACATCAAGCTCTACCTTTAAATAAATACAAATGATAACTGTCGTGACTAGATGCTGGAATAATAGCGCTAAGAAAGAGCTGAGTCAGCGGTTTTTATTTATGTCCGAGTGCCTTTTCGCGTGACGCGGCCCATATTGCCTCTCGCAAGACTTCTTTCGTTATACTTTCGTTTTCAAATGAAAATGTCAAGTGCAATATCTGGATAGTCATTTTATTTGATTAGCAAAACAAGTATTTCTCACAACCTAAGATTTCACTATAACGTATAAGCTACGATCCAAAAATAATTATTCAAAAGGATGTTCAACACTTCTTTATACATTGAACTACACAATGTTGACGTTCATAGAAATTGTGTTAATAGCCGGGACATTCAAACGCATAATTTGTAAATCTATACGAGGTGTATTTCTCGGGTAGCGGAAATACCCGAGTAGTTGTGATCAGTGGATTGGTTGTGTTGCTAATATTTCTTCCCATTGAATAGAGAAATTCCTTTGTAAGCAACATGTTGCCAAAGCTATTCCTCGTTTATCAGAAATAGGCTTTTGGTTGTAGTATGTCGCCGAATTTGATGTCTTGGATACCAGAAAGCCAGTGCACTTAAAGATTATGTAGTGATTGTGTAGATGTGTTATTTTTCCTTTATTCATAATTTTGTTTTAAAAAGAAACCCGGCAACTCCATTACCGTTATCGAAAGCGAATCCTAAAATTGAATAAACATAGAGGCTCTACAGGCTGACCTATAAACTGGTTCCCCGCTGTCTACAAGCTCCACTATGTTCCACAATATAGACATTCGATAGATGAGAGACCGGTTCCCAGTCTAGCTGACCTAGAGTGTTTTGTTTTGTTTCAGGTATATCAGTCGGATGCCGAGACTCCTACCTACACGATATAGATTGTCAGTGGATAGACGTAACGGATGTCAAACCCGGCACATACACGCTCAAGGTGAGTGTCGGTTGATTTTCATATATCGAGGGTTCGATGCAAGACTATAGTAAGTGCTTCACAAACATGAAGAACTTACTATAGTATTGCATTGAACCCTCGATATGTCCCATCTGTTCATCTGCTGTTTGTATGTTCAGTACATTGGATCATCTTCCATCATTTCAGCAATGTATCAGCAAGATATCTGAATGAAAAATGTTCAAGTGTGTAGAAACACATACAAATCAGCATTCTACAATCTTACATTCGTAGTTAAAAAGAAAAGCACTTTGATCAGTTCTATGTGTCTTTTCATAACATTGCGTCGTGATTTGATAGACAGTATATGTTTGATACATAATTATTTACTTATAAACGTTCAGCGTATATCTCAAGCACCGTATAGTTTTTTTGTGATTAAATGATAACAAAGAATGTTATCATTTTGATTTTATATAGAGGGTTGTCCATCCGAACGCCATGTGACATGATTATAAGAATATATATGTATTAATATATTAATATATTAGTCGGTACTCACACTGCGGAAAAATGAAGGTTTGACATAATCCACATTCGGTGCAATGACTGACTGGTTGTGAATCTTCGAAGCAGAATCGAGAAAGATTGCGCTGTAGGACCCTATTTCTCAATTGTTTTAATCTAATACGTTTAGAAATAAACGGTACAACTTTGACGCACCTAGATCTACAACCAAATACTTCGAAAGCCTCAGTGTAGCCATGAATTCATGAACTAAGCACCCTGTGGTCTTTTTGAAGCCTTAACTCATAGAATGCTGTGTTATTTTCTGAAAATAGATTTTAATGTAGTCTGCTTGTCAAAACCCCCAAACTTCTGCTTACTTCTGATAAGACAAGATAATCAGAGTAACAAACAGGTTAGATCACAAATAATTTGGCGGCTTGCCTGTGATCTTACCTGTTTGCATAAGCAAAAAGCCGGTTATAGCACTATAAGGGTTAACATGCTATCTTTATCCATTGATTCACTCTTAATAAGATTAAAACATGCAGTATAATAATATGCATTACACCACGCTGACTTATTATTCTCTGTAACGGTTTCCGTTTTCCAGGTTGAGATCAACCCCCATATGTTGGTACCCGAAATTAGCTTCGACAACAACGTGGCAATATGTACTCTCCAAATCACCAGGACAACGGCCCGGGCATGGGGCTGTAAAATGGGCAGTCTTCTCTAATCGACACCAACAGACACAGTCACATTTGTGTGAAAGCGGCCGTCAATATCCAGATATCCAGTCGATGAATTGCTGTAGCATATGGTGTCTTTCCAACTCGTTCAGCTTCCAGATGACAAACAAACTCAATTACTTCTATATTTCATTCTGTTCTGATTCGAATACAGTTGATTATTGACCATTATTTCAGTTTAGGGTGCAAGTTGCAAGTCTTGCAGAGATTTACGACTAGAGCTTTATGCAATGTTTGTGTCATGTTTGGGTTAATTTCCTTTTTTTTCAAATGCCGTACAACTGAACTAACATCTGCAAATAATCAAGCGCAACACACACAAAAAAAGAGACGTAACATAGAAAATTGGTAGTAATTGTTTCATAGTTCGTTACATCATATGAACAAATTCTAGCTTCAGTAAATCTTACATGCGTTCTGTACTACGTTACGTCAGATGATTATGAAGGCGGTCGCTTGATACGGTATTGATTGTAGAGGTGAATGTGTGCGCGATGTTACGTGTGTGGTTCGAACTCAGGTCTTCGCGGTCGCACAATCAGACATTACTCATCTCAACTGAACTGTAGAAGGTGTGGTCTCTCAAATTCCAAATGATCCGTGCAAATGTGTTAGAATTTAATGAGACTTGAAACCAAAGTGACAAATAGCGAAATTCGCCATCAAATTGGATTTTACCTTCGCTTACCGAATATAAAAAGTCTTTGGTTTATTTACTTAGCAACGATTGTCTATTATCGATGCAAATGAAAAGATATTCGACTCAATTCTTTCTTTTTACGGGAAAATGAAAGATTCGGAGATACGATTCGTCAAATATTCATAAATGTCGATTATTTACCAATTGGAATACAGAAACCTTGCTTTGGCCATGACCTGATATTTATAACAATGAGTGTGGTGATATATTCATTTCAATTTGATAATATTCCTATGGAAAGTAGGTAGTAATTAATTGCCTGTGCTTTCTTTATTATGCTGCATAATAGTTGATTTTAGAATATACATTATCATGTATTTTGTAAAAAAAAAATGTATATAATTTTCTTTTTTAACAATTTATAGTATGTTAACTTTATAGTATGTTAACAAAGAAATATATTCCACGAATAACATACTATGTGTATTCTTCTCAATACAACAATCCAACATTTTGTATACCCATACCAGTATTCCGTGTTGCTATGTCCATTTCAAAGGGGCTGACTTTCATCGTCAATCGCTTTCATAGGGAAATGATTTCTTGTAGAATGTGAAATCTGCAAAATGTGTTACTTTTATATGTGACGCTCTGATAACTGAGGTATGTCTTGCAAAGATTCGTTACTTCACGTTTACATTTTAAACATAATCGTAAACCTTGCAGTGTTAGTTTTAGAAATGAAAGTTATTTTGTCCTTTTGGACACACATCTTTTTAAAACTATGTGTCCAAAGGTAAAACTATGCGTCCGAGTACCAATGGTCCAAGCTATAAGATAATGTCAAATAGTATAACACTTGTTATTAATGATAATCTTAGCTTAAATGACTCAAAACAATGCAGATTTGATAGAAAGAAAGCATGAGACAGCATGCTTTATGATGTTTGCTACATTGTAAACATTACTTGTGCTGATGAGAATGCTTCCGGCTGGACACATATCTTTTGAAATGATGTGTCCCCAGCATTTTTTATGTGTATATGACGCGGGACGCAGAGGTAGAATTATCACTGCCCTTGGAGCTCACAGGTGACTTTTGTAATGAGAAAAAGACATGTACATGTATATGAAAGTATGATAGAGATTTCAAAGTTCGAACTCATATTCCGTTCATGTCTAAGTTAAAAGGTTTTCTTGGGTGCTCCTTTCCCTTATATATTATATTTACGTTTACGAGGAAATATATCGTACGATTTGAGAGACAGCAGGTCGCTACTTTGAATGTAAGGCGAGAAATGACTAAAGCATGTGTTGAATTCAAGGTTTATCTTCAATCAACTAGCCTTTTTGTTAAATCCAACCCTTGATTATGCTCATTTCTTGACGTCATTGGAGGGCTTATTAGTAAATAAGAAATACATGTAGTACTCTTGTAGTTGAACGCGGGAGGGGGCAGACCGTGTGAATGAGTCAATGACCGCCCAAACATGCCTCAAGAGTTTAGAGAATTCCGGGTTAATGAGCTCACCCGGTGGTATTTAGCTAATTGGCTTCATGTGAAATTTTGTTAAAGACAGAAACTTGTACAGGCATAAACCTTTAAAATATGAAAAATGCAATAAATAAACCATAAGCACAGCTGGGGATATTCCTCGTCACGAACAAATAGACAAACCCAGCATATTAATAACAATAACTAAGACTGTTTTACTGCCAGAACATTAAGTGGTCATTATTTTACCTATTCTAAAGAGAGGAAAACTATGACCCCATCCATGTGCATGTACGCACACTTACATGTAGACCATACACATAATGTTAAGAGCCGGTAAATGATACAACTACTGTGTAACACAAAAAAATAATAAGCTATAGAAATTTTATGTCTGAAAAGAAATGACAAATACAATAAAGGGTATAAACCGCACAGTTAGAAAAAAACCATTACAACAAACAGAGAAACTTTCGAAAATATTTTTTTCAATGAAGACTTAATTTCAATATGTCAAATTTTCTAAAGCAAACGACTGTCTTACCGTTTTTGTTGCATATTCTGCCATAATGTTGTTAACGCTGAAGCAAAGCATCTCTACTCTACGACATATCAAGATTTTAAACATCAGCAGTAAATGAAACAGTAAACTATGGAAACAATAACAGCAAGTGTTATGTACGTAAACTAACGGTTACGGCACGTATGAATTTTGCAAAAACAGCAAATTACAACGGAATAAAAAAAAACCTCAATGAATTGAATAGTCAGTTGATCATTATCCTTCTAGACGAAGAATTCCATTTCGAAATGCTTGGCTATGTATGTGTTGTTTGCCAAGTAGGAGTTAACAAATGGTAAACATATCCACGAAAATATGCATTTCTTCGTGTATCAATTATAGAAGCTTTGTTCTTATATGGACCATAGTGGGCAAATATTCAGGTCATAGAGCAAAACCACTGATTCGAATTGAGTTTGTAATAAAAAGATAAGCTTGCATGTACTTTGAGGTATTATCTATCGGTGCAGTGTTTTGATATATTTCGCAGGAATGGATAAAAACGCTTAATTCCGACGTCTGGAATCTCGATCCTTCAACTCTTTCAAGGAAAACACCGAATATATTTCGGATAATTTTCCACAAAACATATGCCTCATAAGAACAATATCTTCTTTATTCTGAAATCTTAATAAACGTTAGCCTGTAGATACCCCATAAAATCCCTATATTGTATGTGATATATTAGGTTAATTATGGAACTAAAGATTACTTTGTCATTAATAAAATCTGCATGCATTCCCAGGCTTAGTTTTCGTTAAAGTATCACTGCAATTTAACACATTTCAGAGGTAAATGATGAAACAGCTATATGCTGGTTACGTCATACCCATTCAAATAAATGTTATTTTTTGTTTCGATTTACTATCCTTCCAACATATTCCTTGCGTAGCTTTACACTTCTAGTAAAAACACCGGATAAACTTACAGATACATGTATATGTTTGCAATATTCACAATGGAAACTTTTTCAAAAGAATATATCAACAATATTCTAAATCATAAAGATATGTTGTTGCTTCCTTTGTCACACCATTTCCAGTCGACTTGGCGCCTGTTGTCTTAGGATACTTTAACCCTTATAGTGCTGGAACCGACTTCATACTTCATACTTATGCAAACAGGTGAAATCCAGGCAAGCCGCCAAATAATTGGCGTCTAGCCTGTGATCTAACCTGTTTGCTACTATGGGTGTTTCCTCAGCACAATGAAACAGATATTTAAGATTTTGGAAAGCAGACGACACAAAAATCTATTTTCAGAAAGATACCCAGCATTCTAAGGGTTAAAGCAACCAGCAAACCAGACATTTAGTGGTAAAACATTTATCCTCTCTCACTAAGGCCTAGAGACCCTCCGAGTTTGTTTGATTTCCTTTAGTAGGCATCACATAGTCTTGCGGACTGCTCAAGCGGTCTACAGAAACTGTCAATCATGTGATTTTTTATTGCGTTTTTCCTATGTGGCCCAGTGTTTAAAGTTAAGGTCTTAGGACTGGGAGTCTAGGCTTAGAACCCAATCAGTACCCCTGGTTTTGTGGAAGAAAATCCATGTCCTCCGCTGCCAGAAGTCGACCGACTACATTGTACATAGAAAAAACATTGAGATTTATTTAACATTTAGAACTTTAACCTTTTGATCACGAGAGGGTCCTTGTATATGTTCTTCTTCTCTTTTGAAAGAAAGCTTTACCACATCTGCTTGAGAAGGTATAATAAACCATTGTAATACAAAGAAATTGCTTTGTATTAGCAATTTCTCCTTGTGTTACAATGGTTTCTACATAAAGTAGTAAAAAGTCGTTTTATATTACCGTTCATAAAAACGACAGCTGTTGCTTTCACTTAGGACCAGTCACAAGTTACACAAATGTGGTAAACGTGTAAATTAATTTTTTCTTTTTTGCTTCTCTAAGTAGCAATAAAGTTGAATCACGGATTGTTGGAGTTGCAGTCTTCATCTGTCTGGGAGAGGTCGATGACTCTTCCCAGCTGTTTGCCCAGAACATACTTGGAGGTGTATGAAACTATTGTCTTACTCCATCCTTTACGATAAAATTTTGTTTTCATTATTGCATCTTTTACATCCTATCCAAATATGTTTGAGGATATTGAGATGACCAGCCCATCCTAGATGGAGAAAGGCACTAACTCAACTGCCCACATGGTTTTTCTTGACCCCCAACTTATATAGTAAATGACCCCCAATTCCTGGATATAACGTTATTAAATATATTCATTTATTTCATTATTCCATACATAAGGGGTCAAAAGTCCCCCAAATTACCAACTATCAAGGGACCAAGGACAAACCATGTGCACACAAGGGCCAGTGTAGGTAATTAGAACCCACCACAAATTTGTGAATGGACTGATAGAGTATCAAAAATAAAAATTCTAATCTACTGCTTTCAGCAATCTAATCAGTTTTCATTCCCGTAGGATTCATTCAATAGAGGGTTACTAATGTAAAAACAATACAAAATGTTCAAAACAAATTGTTTATTTATAAATCGTGAACACTTTCATTTAATTCAGATCCGTATAAGTTTGACCTCTGCGTAGTATATCGATACAAATCAATCAGTCTATACCAAACAGGAAAGTCTACAATAGTAGCATCTTGACTATATACTGAGTGATACATGATGGAAGTAATTGACTAAATAATGAAAAAAAGTTATTGATAACAGAAATTGACTAATTAATTTTTGCCACTTTACACATAAGTAAGTGGATGCAAATAAATAACATCTATGATTTCCTGATCCTTTTGTTATAAACTAATAGACGGCTAAAGGCACATACACTAGCCTATTAATTCCATGAACAACAATTTTAGAATTTGGCCAAATTGAAAGAAACCACAGATAATAAAAATATATAACGAAAAATAACAGTTCCTATTTTACATAGGACAGAAACCATAATGACAATCTTATTCTGTTGATGATGTTGCAGTGGTTTCTGAAACAACAATATTTAAAAGTTACAAACTAATATTTATCCTGTCACTAGTGTTGTTTTGGGACCGATAACGAGGTGCCGAATAACATTTGTGATATCCGGCATTAACCATATAATACATCCACGCGACAAATCATGACGTCATAAGAACGAAATGACGTCATGTTTACATCATTCTCTACATATTTTTTCCTTCTTTCTCATGTTTTATTTCCATATTATTTGTTTGAAAGAATGCATAAAGGTAACAGGATAAATAGAATAGAAAGTTGGTGTCTTTGAATGGGAAAAGTTATCGGGCTCGGCTTCGGATTATTATCCGTTTCGCCTTCGGCTCACCGGATAATAATCATAAGCCTTGCCCGATAACATTTCTGATTCACGACACCAACCATCTATTCTCTATATCTCTGAATTATCATTTAATGTATTTTTCTGTGATATCAGGGTAATATTTATAACAGGAAATAATGACAATGTAGTATATAAGACATGTTGCATAAATGATGGGAAAATAACAAACAACTCTTAGATCTACAAGCACTAAAATAGGGACAACTTGATTAAAAATACTTCAATGGTTAACAAAAGCATACAGATATCTAATCAGTCATTCTACAGTGAATATCAAATTAAGTGTTCCAATCACTGCATTCAAACACTTATTTCTGTTTCAAAAACTGGTTTGCTACAAAGTCACAGCCGGATAGAACAAAGTTTGGATATGTTTCATGATATAAAATAGTAAAAAACATTTTACGAGAGGTCATTTGCAAAGGAACCATCAAGACAAAATGAGAAATTGCTTGTCACAAGCAATTTCCCATTCTGACAGTATGGTTCTTAATTGATCCTCTGCAATTGTGTTACAATAAGCAAATATGAAGTAACATATGAAAGTAATACGGTGCTTGTATGTTTCAATAGAACAATAGTTTATCATAGCTAATTGTTTATAACAATACAATGTCGTTGTCTACAACAATAAACTGTACAAAAACAAAAATGTAAGAAGTTGTTCAAATAGTTTTCACATAAAAGGAACAAAATGTTGCATAGAAAGGTTTGTAAAGACAATAAGCAAAAAAATACCCTAACAAATACAGATCATGAAATTGATAGATAGTTTTTGTTCTAGGGAACTGAGAAAAACTTCTATAAATAACATATAATATATAACAAAATAATAAATGATATTTTAATAATGATTCAATCACCTTTGAAAATAATGCCGCAAAAGAAAAAGATGCTCATTTTGAATTAGTTACTATTTAGCCATGATGTTCTTAACATGAAATAAATCATAATATTAATTGCTACTTTTGAATCAGTGATCTAGCACTGACCAAATGTGGGTCAGTTTCTTTAATTATGGTTGTCAATTTCTGTTTCTTTAAAATAAAATCTGCCACAAGGTCCAAATTTCATAACGTTATATCTTAAAAGCCATCAGTAGGTTGACTTATTATGGCAGATATCATTCATTTCTGTTTGATAAATCCTCTATAAGAACTACAAAATCAAATATTATTTCAAGACATGGTCCCACAAAAAGAAAATATATTCGCAATTCTTTTGTAAAATGTTGTCAAGTTTAGACTGAAAATAGTCTGTTTATCCAAAGACACAAATTAAAATCTGTAGCACTATGTCTTTAATAGCTTTACTACATCTTTATTGTAGGCAAAATCATTAGTGGCTTGTTTATGGCCATTATCAAAGTGGATAACAAATTTTAACTAACAAAATCTCAAAACAAGAATTAAACCTTTAAACCTTTACCAAACATCATTTTAACTTTCCGGATTTACTGTAGATGAATTTAAAAAAGGTAATCATTGACAAAAGGAAATTTTAATACAATTGAGATCTAATTGTTACGAGCACTTTCTCCTTTTGTCATTGTTTTTTCTAATATATCCTGTATGAGGTGTATATAGATGAATACACTAAGTGTTAAATAATTAAATCAATTATGGCCTTAAGTAACTTATTGCTATGAGTTTGCTGTTTGTCTGACCAGTAGCCTCATCATCACATCCTCTTTTGGTCGGTTTACAGGTAACATCTTATATGTTAGATCCTGGTTGGGCTCTAGGGTTGTCTCAAACTTTCCTAAATATTCACGTATCACAGTCTAAAAAAAAAAATACAAATTGAATTAAGGAAGACGGTTACTTGTCATAAGGTCAAGTGTTGGCCTTGTAAAGCAAAGGCTGTCGATGTGATTTCTGTGAAAAAAATGCTCCGTTTAGCAACTTTTCATCAATCTATATCCACTGCAAGTCTTGCCTGTTTATCCAGGAAGCTGAATCAAGATTGATTAATCTGTGTTATAAGACGTTTTTTTCCCACGAAAAATTAAACTAATTCAAAGAGGGATCAAAGTTGACAAACTGAACCTAAGCAGCTAAATAAGGTTTTGGAAAGCAGAAGACAATTTTTAGAAAATTACCCATCATTCTAAGGGTTAATTATCTTCATCAGCTGAAACAAACAAGTAAATTGTGACAAATTGAAATAAATGACTCCCTTAGATATAGCCAAAGCTTGAATTTGACCCATACACTAGCTTACTAGATAGTTTTTCAAAAAGCAACTCTAACAACTCACCTTTAAAATTGTCGAAATGAGAATTTGACCCATACATTGTCTTGGTCCAGCCCCAAAACTAAATAATTTGTCTTTATCATCTTTGTTTCTGGAAATCATAAGATCAGTAAGTATGATTATACTCCCTTTATAAACTGAGGTTGATTTCATTTTCAACATTATAAATCGAACACAATTGAATGGTAACACTGATATCACCATAGATATCTGATACAATGAACAATTAAAAATCTATATGTATTCTGTGTGTACTATTCATTGTAAATCTGTACATGAAGAAGTGAAAATTCTTTAAAAATACTCAAAGGTTGTTGGAAGCTTCCTTCTAATATACCAGGTAATATGCCTCTTGGTTACCTATTCAGTATATAAAATACAGTCTAACTTGTGTTAAGCAGCCAACCTTTTAAGCAGCCAACCTGCCTTAAACAGCCACTACAGAAAGTCCCATTGTCAGATTTATAGTGTACATCAATTTGTGTTAAGCAGCCACCGTTTTAAGCAGCCAACCTGCCTTAAACAGCCACTACAGAAAGTCCCAATGTTAGATTAATAGTGTACATCAATTTGTGTTAAGCGGCCAACCTGTCTTAAACAGCCAATTTACTCTGTCCTGTTCTGGCCTCTTAACACAAGTTTGACTGTATGTAATATTTGGAGATTTGTGACTTGTCTAAATTTTAAGTTGGAACACCAACATTTTTTCATAGAGGGTAAAATAACTTTTTGTTCAACTCATCATGGTAGTTTCAGAAGTCTTGTATAAAAGATAAATGCATTATAGCGAGATATCAAGAAGTAACATATATATGGTAAGATGAACACTTACAGTAAACCCTTTCCCAAACAAATTTTTTTCGACTGTCCCAAATTGAAAGAGTGTGCAGACGACATTTCAAAATGTGATGAAATTGGAAAATAATCTTCTGATAGGGCAGAAAACATTGTGGGAAAAGAAATTGCTCGTCACGAGCAATTTCTCCTTTTCCCTCAATGTTTTCTAAAGTCGTCTGCAACAAAGTGGTCAAATGCCGTGATTGTTTGGGAAAGGATTAAATGAACACGTTACAGTTAGATGCACACTTACTGACTAAACCAGCGTCCTGGTTGGAACCCGTCAGGATTATCGAAAACAGTGGAATCTCTGTGTGCAGCGTAGGTATGATAGACTATAGCATGGCCAGCAGGCATTTTGTAACCACCGGATGTAAAGTCCTGGAGAATTAAAGGGAAAGATTCCTTCATCATGTCAATGCAGTCGATGGTAAAGAACCAGAGTTTATAAAGTTCATAAAAGTTTGAGTCACAAGTTATCACATATCATCCTGTTACCAATGCCACATTGGGACTGATAACAAGGGTCTGTATAACATTAATTTTGTGATATTTAGCACAACCGTAATAACAAGCATTCACATGACAAATCATAATGTCATAAGTATGTCATGAAAGATGATGTCATGTACATGTATACAACTTTCTGTACTTCTTTGCTGAATTTCTATTTCCTTTTTTGTCATGTTTAGTTACCATAAAGGCAGTGATAATTTTTAGCCCTAAAAATCTCATAAAATTTCCCAAAAACGCATTGCTTTCATTCATTTTAATCATTTTTCTATAGAAAAACCCATTGATTTTTAAAGTTTTGTCAAAAACACTCATTGATTTAATTTAGAAAAAAATCACTGTAAAGGTAACAGGAGAAATAGATAAGATGGTTGGTGTCTTTAAATAGCAAAATTTATTGGGCTGACCTTTGTATTATTATCTGATATGCCTATGCTTTGTCATTCCATAAAACACCAACAATCTGTTTTTTATTCATGGAAAGATAAATTAATGCTTTAAAGGCCCATAAAAGGAGATTAATGCTATATCAAACTATACTATTTGGTAAACTTTTGGACAGATTCAAATAGTTATCACCAGAAAACACCATCGGCACAACTTAAATGTGAAAGTAAACCAGAAATAGCCAATATTAGCAAGTTTTATAATTCAGATTTCCTGATTCTTCACCTCTGAGCTTTACAGCTGATACACACATTTATGAAATGACCAATAAAAATTCGTTATTTTGAATATGTAAACAAACAGGTTGTTGATAAACATGATTGAATTGGAGACAACTATATTTCAGGCACAAAAAAACTTATTTTAAATGAGTCTATTTAATAGGGTTTCAATGCATTCCTAAACTAATTCTCATGACTTTTATGAACATAATAAAGGAACTCCATTTATTTTTTCAATAATTTATTTGTACCCCTCTCCTTTGATGTGCCTTTAAATAAATGGCTTTGGAAAAGGTATTGATTAAGATATGTTAGACAACACAAATTGGTGGCAAAGAATTTACTATTGTTAGGCAAGTTAGCGACTATCTATATTTTTCACATAATATTTCCCTACCTCTGTAATAACCCTCCTACCTCCCAGAAAGGGTGGATGAAACCTTAGCACTTCTAAAATGTAGCTATCTAACACACTATCATCTTCCAACATCATGGACTGTGTGCCAACCTATAATAAAGTAAACATGTATGTCCATTTTGTGGAGCCAAAATTAACCCTTATTATGCTGGAACCGACTTCATGCTTATGCAAACAGATTAGATTCAGGCCACCCCCTCCAAGTAAATTGGCAGCTGGCCTGTGATCTTACCTGCTTGCTTCTCTGAACCCAGATGTTGAGTGACTAGTATAAGTTGTAAAAACTTGGGATGTAACAGAAATATGTTTATAAGAAGAACCTTAATAATCATTAGAGAATTTGAAATATTAAAAGCAAACAACACTGAAAATACCTTGCTCTGATCTCAAAACAATCTAAAATCCTGAACTATCAAGAACATTTTGCTTTACACCTCTTGTTTTTTCTTCTCTAAAGCACTTAATAAAAAAAATTAAAGGTCAAACAATGGCTGGTTCTAAGCCCTTTTCATGCATTCATACAAAGCCTGCATTGTTAAGACATACCCGATCTTCCTTGCTAATCTCGAGGAAGAATGACGTTAGGATGGATGAGAGGCCTTTCGGTACAAGAGCAGAAGTGAAAAGGAGAAGATGGTTATTAGTCGTCGTATCATCGAAGTTGTCAAGTGCCTCCACCTGCTGGGGAAACCGGTACTTATTCTCCTCTCGGCGCTTCTGTATTATTTCTAATAACTGCTTCTGTAAATGCAGGGAGCAACTTTAAAGGTGCTTTTTCGCACATCACGCATTTTGCAAGTGATAAAGATGATTTTGTTGAAACAAAACAGCTTTTGAATTGTGATATAGTATTGAATGAAAAATAGGAACTGAATGCAAAATTGATTCAGAATACATCAACTAATCTAAGTATGTATAGATGATATTCGACAGATTTCAAAACTGTTGCAACACTTTTGAATCTAAATACATGTTTATGCCTCGTACAGGCTCTAAATATTCTTATACAAACTTATTCAATTTCCAATGATATACTGTTAAGTTTTGGAAGAAGATAGAATATAGGTCATGCAGGCAATGCATTAAAAACAAAGATTTCTATCCTATCGAGAAATCTATTCCTTTGAACCCACATGTAAGGGGGCTGTGTGAATTTGCAGATGCCTAAGGAAATATATAAACAAACAATCGGTCAAAAAATATAAATCTTACATTACAATGTACTTACTTTTGCCTCTAGTGCTTTGCTGAATGTTGATTCACTCATTTTGGGAATCTTTATTGCAACTGGGACAGATATAATACCTGGAATAGTGTTATCACTTTTGAGTCATATTAAAACAAAGCTTTTGGTTCATCACATACCTCTTAATTGTCTCCTTAACCCTTTATTGTGGGTGCACAATAGAATAGTCATACCTCATCAAGATAGTTCTTATGGTTAAAAAAAAATAGGATGTAAACGCAATTTTCCCTGTTTTTCCAAAAAATATTTCTCTGAAGACACTAAATTCTGCTCTTTTATTGACTTTTAAATGAGCAATTGAACTTAATACAAGACTATATTTTATGATGTTCAAGAGAAACAATTGCGGCAAAGGGAGAAATTGTTCATAATGAGCAAATGTGATTTTCAATTGCAGTTTTTATCTTAATTCTTCTTCAGATCATCAAAATAACTATAGAGAAGGAAAAGAAGATTGTCTACGAATCTATGCAAGTATTCAACATTTTTCTTCGACATGTCACAGAAATTCATGGAATTAAACCAGAACTTAATTTGCTCCCAATGTACTGATTTTACAGTTTTAATATCATTCCTATGACCAAGAGTGTAATGAGTACTTATGAGAATCTATAGAGTAAAGAATTAGTGTTACACAAACATCTAAATCATCCTATTGCACAGCAAAAGCAGGCACCAATTAAATTGTATTACAATATCTGCTTTCTTTGTGACGTTGTAAAACAACCATTGAGACAAAAGTAGAACAAAGCTCATTATGATGTATCTAAGGTTAAGCACAGGGGTCTTTAATTATTCTGGAGTCAGTACTATGCAATATAATCATATTATATTATAGGATAACTAAAGACCCCTGTGAAGTTAAAGTTAGTTAATTAAGCAGTAAAGGGTAAGTGTTTGGTTACCATGCCAATGAGTGGTGGTGAGTTCACTGACCAATCCTGCGTCTGGCTGGCTGAAGTCCAGGCCGAGAAATATACTCAGGCATATCTCAATCACAACATGCTTAAAGTGGTCATATATACAGACACTCTGTCTGAAAGAAAAAAATATACATAGAAGAGATTAAATGCATTCTAATAATCAAAACACAATTAACATATACTAACCGACTAATCTACATTTAAGTTGCGCTGACACTATTTACAAAGTCAATTTCCTTCAAAAGATGTTAAAAAAATAAAATGGGAAAAGCTTTAAAAGTCAGGGTTCTCTCTGGCTAAAATTTTCTTTGCGCCAACACTTGCGCCAAATTGAAAAAGTTGGAGCCAAATTAAAAAAATTGGAGCCAAATTCAATAAGATGGAGCCAAAATAGTCTTTTGTAGAAGGGAAAATCCTTCATCAGGGTCACCTACGGTTCTAAAGAGGTTCTCAAGTGTTCGTTTGTTCTATCTATTTCTATGTGCTGTTTTCATTAGGTTCTATGGATTAAATCCTCTCTCACACTCAACATTTGAAACAGGACATAGCAGAAACATGACTTTCACCTTGGCGTCATATTATAACCAACTATTTCCTGTCTGCCAGGCCTCCTTGTCAGATGTTTATTTGATTTTTAGTGGGAGGCATATTCAAAGACTGAGAAGATCGATTTATAGTCACTCTTGTGTTGGATCAAAATTAAGTGTCACTTAAAACCACGGATTTTATATACCAAAACTTCGGTGCATAAAAGAGTTTCATTTATTTGTCAATCAACACAACTGACTTCGTCGATGTTTGATGTCAACTTCTTTAAAAGGAGCGTGAGGGCAAACGTTTTGATTGAAAAGCAATTAAAGTAATCAAAGTCATAATTTCCATATAATTGAAGTTGTAAAGGCTGGCGAATGACTACATGGTGTACACAAGAAAGTGTCACCTTCAACAAACTTGACAATCAACAGATAATGAACTGAACAAGTGTGAAAACAGGATTATCCCGTATCCGAAATCGCATTTGATAAACAAGCTGGTTCCCGAGTTCTAATTCAAAGTACTGCGATTACGGGAACCATCGATACATGGTTCTCGGCTCTACAGTAAAAAACAAATCGATATTGACTCGAGATCGGCAACCATGCAGTAAACAAACATCAAATTCTCACGGAAAATAGTCGGCGCCAGGCACTTGCTAAATTTGTTTTTCTTGCGCCAAATTCTTGATTTTGTCGCCAATGGCGCCATTTGCGAAGGCCAGCGTGAACCCTAAAAGTACTTTGTGTTTTTATTTGATGAGGCTTTAGGTACTCAATTTTTGAATGGAATATGCAGGCTTTATTATAGATTAAATAAAGTCCAGAAATAAGGCACTTACCCATCTCCCACAGAGTCAACAGATCTTTTTACAATCCTGTAGAATAAACAAAAATGAAATGTAAAGAATATAAAAGTTCTGATATCTAATTCTTCTTTCTTATATGCTAGTTTAAACTCACAAATAGAAGACAGTTTGAGATAATTGTGACTTAAGGGGAAATTAAACAAAAAACTTTTTTTAAAAGAATTAAAAATACTAAATCAATGGTTCCATTGAATTGAACACCATCTCCTTCACTCACAATGGTTTCGTTTGTGTCTTGCTCTTGGTACATTTGGCTATAGCTTGTGGCAAAAGAGTATAACCTGTTATAAGAACCTTCATAAAAACACAGAATTAGAATAACAATGAATAAAACACAGAATTATTACTCAATAATCCTATACCCTTTTACTTCAAATATATCTCTTATACTGCACTAACAACAGTGGACTCAAGATTTAAATGTGCCAAGAGAAGACAAGTCATTTCTCCTTATGCCATTATGGTTACAAGTTCTATGAAAAGAGATGTATATTCTACTTTAAAGTTGTTAGAATCTGCTTTAAGTTTGAATAGATTACAAAATCCCAATTAGAGGATATTGATATTCAGTTATTTCACTTGAGGTGATACAGACTTATGGAGTTTGTTGTATTTTGATAATACACAAAATCTTTTTTATTCACAAGGCAAATTTACAAGCATATCATGGAATGGGTTAAAGAATGTCCATTGTTTTACCCTGATACCTTAATGAGCCCTGCTTTGCAATTCCACAAATATTATCATTCAACCTCATCATGAATTGTTGACACAATATCTAAATTTAATGCTTGGAAATATTGATCATTTTAAAAAAGCCCTTTCAAGAATTTCTTCATACCTACTTTGATATGGTTTCCTGATAAGTTGATACAGATTCCTGAGTAAATAAATGTTGTAAACTTTCCCTCAAGGACATTGCACATTCCCCTGAAATTACATAAACAAATATCAAATTAATAAGCTAAAACATTGATATATCTATTTCAGTATAGCAGGTTTATCCAATACCTTGGTTATTGTAAAAAATATTCAAAATGAGAAACTTTTCAAGAAGAAAATGTTTTATTTACTTTTAATAAGTCTTCTCAAATCTATCAGATGTTTTTTATCTAAACTTATTGTCTGCACTTTTGCATACATTGTTATGTACATAGGGAATTTTACAAGCTTAAAGTAATAGTAAAAGATCTAAGCACAAAGTAAATACCTACCATCTGAAAATATGATGTTATCTCCGTAAATCTCTCCCATAAACTGTTTGTATCCTAGCTCCATTTTATTATGGTGAACTGAAACAAAAAACCATAAATATATGGGTATTCAATGGTCACTGATGATTATATATAGAGTTGTAAAGAAGGACTATTCATAGTTATTTTAACACTTTCAAATCAACTTTTAAGTATGATAGTCTCAACCAAATCATATTGACAAAATGACTTGATTTTAATATTATTTTCTTGCAACATTCATTCCATCTTGTTTTTGGTAATCAAAAGTTATTGATGCTAATTGGTAAAAACATTATAGTGTAATATTCCTAGCCAAGAAACCTCTCAAATCACAACCACATCTGTTTTCACTTTTGTGGAAAGCAGTCCATGAATATGCATGTCATCTACTACATTACATTGGCTGTCTCAATTTGAATACATCCTCTACATTATTAAAACACCTCATCCTCCTAAAGACTTATAAGTCTTAACTTAAAAACATTTAATCACATCAACCTCATAGAAGACTCATCCCAAGTCTTGGCTCATGGGAAATAAACAGCCATCAATGTAATACACTGAGTAAAGGCACATTGTAATACACAATCATATTCATTCAGTGGAGAACAGCATTAATACTAAACCATAATGATTTTTATCTTTATATAACCATACAAACAGCATTGGCGCTAGTTGTCTCAATATGCAAATAATATGTTCTACAAATGCTACAATAGCTTAATCAGTGTTATCTTACCAAACACAGTTCATAAAGATTGAAAAATATGGTGCCTCTGTAAAACAAACCTGTGAAAAGTTCTTGTAAAACAGAATTTGATCCAACAAAAATAGTTGGTTTGTTCAGGAACCTAGACAGAAACACTCGAGACTTTGTCTGCTCTTGACGCTTCTTGAAATATTTCACAGCATCTTTATAGAACTCATAAGAACTGTCCCCTATTAGAGGAAGGCCTGCTGATCCTGGTACAGTTGACATGGTGCCTGAAGCTTGTGTTCAACTTTACTGTTCTAATTGGGCTAAAGTACACTTCAGTAACAAACTTTGCACTTCATCTGAATTAAAAAAGAAGAAAGGGTGCTTGTTTCAAAAGTTGATTTACAGCCTAACAAATCAATATGGATTATTCTATTTATTGTTTTAAGTTTGATTTTTCATCAAACTAGTCGAAAATTCCTCCTGAATGAATAAAGAAATATAAATAAAACATCATGTGAGTATGCTTTTCATATAAACATATCTGATTATGTACAGTTATTTTTGCTACTGAAGCTAAGTAGCTGACAGTTATTCAATTGAGTACTGTCCTTAAGGAACATCCTCACCAAGTTCTGTCAGATTACCCGAAGAGCAGTTCATGTTAGGATCGAAAGAAAGTTTTACATCATAAAATGGATAGATATTTGCATATCCGTGATAAATCATCTCAGTTGAGAGACTGTCATTATCTTTCAAAGATCTATTCTAAATAACTGCCGTATATAAAACTTAAATCCGCAAGATGCAAGAAAATGTCATCTGCAATTAAAATCATTCAACATTTACCTGACTGCCTACGTGGGACATCTGTCGCATTAACACACCGGTAATAAACCGGGCATGAAAAAACAAATAGTCAATTATTAACAATCTTGTTTACATCCGGGTCGTCAAGTTGATACAGAGCCTAAAACTCTATGAGACAATAGTTTTGATTGGCTTAATTATCAGTGACGTAAATTTAGCGCACTTTTCAATATTGTCGGCTTAATCCAAGAAATGACAAAACTGAATCAGTTGAAAAAATCTCTTATTTTCAACCTCTATAAATGAAAGTAACATAAAGTAAGTAAATCTATGTGTATTGATGGTTTTTTTGCCGTAAATGGTAATGTAAAACGATCATTATATTCATTGTCATTGGTTTTCGCTTCTATATTTCCATCGTCAACTGCTGTCAAATAACCCTTACTGTCCAAAAAAGTTGATATTGCATGTCTCATTTTTGGTAGATTCGAAATACTTTAGGTCTTTTGTGCAATAAAGATATGTTGCAGCAGACAAAGACATTACACTAGCTGTCATTTCAGGACATTCGCTTACTAAATTGCTAGATGTTTATTTTGTCCATTTTATTTAAAAAGGCTGAAATTACTAAATCAGGAGCATTAATGCCATTATCATACAAAATTCCCTGAGTACCCACTATCAAAGTTTTCTGCATTTACATCTGTCCATGGTAAATAAATTGTGTATCAAATACTCTTCAAGTTTCTTGACCAGGATTTACACTGGCCTTCGCAAACAGCACCATTTGAAGTTAGTGAAAGAAAAACAAATGTTGCAAAAATTGCCGGCACGAATTATTTTGGGTGAGAATAAGATATTTGTTCAACGCAAGGCTGCCAAATTCCGGTTGATATCAATTTATTTTTTAACTGTAACATCAAGAACCATCAATGGTTTCCAAATTTGATGTAATTTCAAAACAGGTTTGGCAGGGGTAGAAATTAACACGCGTCCGCCGGTCCGAGACCGTCAGTTTTTGGAGCGGACCGGCAAAACACTGCAGCTTGCCTGTCCGTGTGACCGGTGAAAAATCTATGCCCACAATGCTTAAATTTCCTATAAATTACAATCGTCTGATTCGGTACATTTTGCGATATTTTCCATACGAGTTAGTCGCGTCGAACTACGATTATTAGACGCTTTAACCCGGGTTTTCCGAAAACGCTTGTACCCGGGATTACCGATAAGTTTTATAACGTCGGGCACCTGCAAAAATCAAACAATAGTTCCCGCTTTTTTAACGAAACGTAGTCGTAATGCTGGGTACCAGCGGCTTTCATTTTTCGTAATCGGTTTTCGTGTTGTTTGTTTTTACTTGCAACCGTCGTCAAGGATCGTCAGCCAAAAATGTGGAAATTTATTGAAGGCGCTAGTAAACCTATAAAAAAGCAGAAATTAACCGACGATGATCGTCTAAATAACCAGAGGGTGTATGACAGAGAGAAAAGAGTTAGGGAGTTCAGTCAGGAATGGTTGAAGCGTTATCCATGGCTTCTGCATGAACATGGGAAAATGTTCTGTACGATTTGTATGGAAATTGACAAATCTGGGTCTGGTACTTTCATTATTGGCTGTACCAATTTCAGAAATAGCGCCCTCGAAACACACAACACCAGCCATATCCACAAGGAATGCAGAATAAGATACGATGCTTTAAGAAAACCCCCAGGTGAATCAACAGCTGAAAAAACAGTGAAACTTATTAATTCAGCTGCTTTCACAAAGATGATGGTGATGTTCAGAAATGCCCACTATATTGCCAAGTCGGGTAGACCCTATACAGATTTTAAGTCTCTTTGTCAATTAGACAAAGCCAAAGGCATTGATATAGGGGACACCTACATAAATGAAAAATCCTGCCAAAAGTTTATACAGGTCATTTCTGATGTAGAGCGCCAGAAGCAGGATGCTGTCTTTGGGAAAAGTCATTTTCTTTCCCTTATTTCTGATGGGGCGACAGACGTAGCCAGCATGGAGGCCGAAATTTGCTATGTGCGGGTTTCAGTTGACTGCCAGGTAATTGTAATCCTCAAGTTACCCAATGGACCTTGTCAGTCGTTATACATGTCTGTATCTTTATACCGTTGGCTTCTACAGTGTGTGATTGACTGCCAGAAAGCATCAACCGACATTTATAAATTATGAAAAAAAATATATGTTTTTTATCAGAAACCATTGTTGCATCACTACCAACCAAACACATAGATATACTTCTTTTGTCACAATGTTTTTACAAGTCTGCAAGTGTTTATACTAATTTGTATCCATTGCACCTTTCAACATTTAATCATGGTATATGTTAAGTTACAAGAGAAACATAACCAATGAGAAATTACTTTTCAAAGGCAATTAAGATTTCTATTTTTGCTTGTGTAAGTCACTTGCTGCAGCAGCATGGTTTACCATTACTGAGAATAATATGACATTGTTTCAGGTCTCCACTCATTTTCTCGGAATTAGAAATGTCCACAAAGCCAATGCTGAAACAATTTCATTGTCATTGGCCGACTTGCTTGACAGACGTTTCCATGCAAGTAATATGTGCTGGAAATCAAAAATAATTGGCATGGGGACAGATGGCGCCTCTGTTATGTTGGGAGTGAAAAGCGGGGTTGTCCAACGGATGCGTAGCATAACCAACCGAAACATCTTTGGAATTCACTGTACAGGTCATAGGTATGGAATGTTTCCTTCTAGATCGTTAATAAGCACGTTTGAATGTTTACCATGTTCTAATTGCACTATTGATTCTCTCGTAACATCCTCTGAGTATCCAAGCATAATCAACAAGTTGCTCTTGAAGGAAGTCAAACATCAGCCTCCCCTGTAATCTCAGGTGTAAACCAGTGATTGTTTATAGGACCTTATGTTGATACTATATATTTATATATATTAATGACAGTTCTTTTAAAACCTCACTTTTTTTCCAGACTAGAGTTGGCTTACAAAGACTCCACGAAAGGATTGCGCCTGCACGAGAAATGTATGACCCTGATGTTAAACTTGTACCTTTTTTACAAGTAAGTACTGAAAATCATAACAGCTTTAACAGTTTACAACTAAGATACAATAAGAATACATCATTTTGTGAATTTTAAAATGAGCACCCAATGAAAAGGTATATTTAACGTTTCAGTGTTGTCCTATTCAAAACATGAAATAGATTAAAATGGCTTCTTGTCTGATCCTTTTGTGATATCTTTATGAATTGTCAGCGAATATGTAATCCCCTTCAGGTGCAGCCCACTGAACCGTGCAAGTCTCAAGGCATCATTCACTTCCCTGGGTCAGCAGATACTGATTCCAACTCGAGTAGGTGGAACAAGATGGTTGCCCCACACAGAGAGGGCATTGAAACATGTACTCACAGGCTCCAATGCCATCATACAACATCTTGAACAGGTGGGTTAATGGTAACATTTGATTTTATTTCAAAATGATGGTGGGGTAGTAGTGAAATAAACATGCACGTCTGTTCATGACACATATCTATTGAATTTAGTTACAGAACCCTGGCGAGGACAAGAAAGAAAGCAGTGCCAAGGCTTGGAATTTTCTTAGGCTCCTGAAGGACAAGCAGGTTATGTACTGGCTGAATATGCTGTTGGATGTGGTGAAGTGCCTTGGAAACGTTGCTTTATCTATCCAGAATAAGGACAGCACTCTATGGAATGTCTGGTTTGAGCTTACATCTGCAAAGAAGATTCTCCAGAAATATACAAAAGTGTAAAGAATTTAATATCATCATTTCAGTTTTGTAGTTGTACTATGTATAATGGTACCTAGCAATTGAGCTTTACCCATTACCATTTATTTATGTCAATTCAAATTAGTATTTCATTGACTGACTGTTTCTTTGGACATATTATTTGATTGAACATGCGAATACAGATTTTGTACCTGGTACATATCTATATATCTGCTTAACCTAAAGATATTATAAATTTGTCATTTGCATTAAATCATATATATTGAAGTCTGAAATATCTAATTTCATCTTTGGTAATGGTTGAACTTATTCTATACATGTACACCCTAGGCTAGCTAACATATCTTTCTAACTTAAATTCTCCAGTCTGCCCATTTGCTAATATTTATATTGTAACCTAGACTAATATGTGTGGCTATATTTACTATACATTCCTTTCCTTTCTCTTACTTTAACTGCTTTTGGTGTTGGTTGCAGTCTTTACATTACATTAACCCTATACCCTATATAGTGATGGCCCATCTCTGAAAAGGTTTGTTGCTGCAGCCGACTTAGAGGAAGAATCCAGCATGCCAGTGGCCCAGCGAAAACAGCTGTTGTCAACACTCATCAAAGCCCTTGATGATAGATTTGAGGGAGATCTGTCACTGTTTAAAGATTCATCCTTTTTATGTATCCAGACATGGCCTGAAGATTTGGATGGTATACATGACACATTATGTGAAACATTCAATTTGAACAGGAAGACAAGTTGTTATAATTCAAAATAGATGTACTTACCACACTCTTCATACTTTACTTTGGGCTTCCAATAAAAACTGCATGTATAATCACTGATTGAGGTTTTGATTGAAATTCTTTATTTGACACTAGACTAGTTTAGACTTTCATATTGAAAATCATTTGAGGAAAACAATTTTAGAGTTCATTAGATTATTAGGAAAGTATTTTATTGTTTGTAACTCTGAAATCAGTTAAGAATTTAATTCACTATTGATTTTCAGCCTTACCTTATTACTACAATTGTTTCAGATTATTGTGATGAGGAAGTGGGGAGGATGGCCGACATGTGTGGTTCTTTGATCACAACCACTGTGGACACATATGATGCTACATCTGTTGAGCCTGAGTGGTGCAGGTTTAAAAGCGAGTTGATTCAAAGGTAAGCCTAACAAATCATTATCTGAATGTTTCTTATTTTATCTAAACACAATCTGTCTTATACACAGTAATGAGTTCTGGTCCTTAATTTGTACATGACTTTATTATATATTTCAGTGGCCAGGTTAAAAGGATAAAGGGATGGCCTAGTCTTAGCCAGCAATACAATGACAGATACCCCAACTTCTTTCTACTTGTTAACTTTCTGTTAACTCTGCCAGCAAGTTCTGTAGATGCAGAAAGAGGTTTCTCAAAGTAAGTTTGCATAACTAACCCTAGTGAAGCTTAGTGAACTGTAAACCAACCTTTCCCATTTACTATGGTACATCTGAACATGATTACTCTTTTCCTTCATATTTTTATAGGATGAAACTCATCAAAAATGACTGGCGGTCACGCCTGAGGGAAGACAACCTCACAGACTTAATGTTGCTTGACATTGCCTCCCCTGATGTGGCAGAGTTCAATCCAGAGCCAGCAGTCCATCTTTGGAACACTAGTGGCAGAAGACAACGGAGGCCATTCTTTATGGATTGTCATCAAAATAAAGTAATTAATGATTATTCATCAACTTTTAATTTGATAAAAAAAATATCACTATTACTATAGTGCTGCATTATCAAATGTTTAGTCTGCTCAGAAATAAAGATGTCAATATATCTATGTATTCTAGGTTACCTCATCCCTGGACATGGAGATCGAGAATGTTGAAAACGATGAGGCGGCCTTAGTTGAACCAGAGCCAATTATAGAGAATTTTGACATGCTAGCAGATGCAGAGGAGAGAGAAACTAATGATGGAGTGGGAGATCAGATAGAGGAAGAAGAAAAGGAAGAGGATAGGAGGGATTTGATAGCATTGCAGACGAAAAGCTATAGGCTACTTTTAAGTTTAATGAATTGATTGGTTCTGTATTTAATTCTAATGTAAATAAAAAAGTATTTCTGAGAATACAATTCTATTTCTAGTGCTACCTTTTGTTAATGATTTTGCGAAATTTTAGTACCAAACCATCCACCCACCCCCAGGACCTGCTGAAGTCTTGTAGGACCTGTTGTCCTTGGAAGTGGCAGGTCCTATGGACCACCTGTCCCTGTGAGTTAATTTCTACCCCTGTTTGGTACCAGCTTGTTTATCAAATGCCTCTTTCGATTTGGGATAATTGCCTTTCATGATTTCACATTTATGTTTGAGTCAGAGAGAACCTTGCTGACACAAGCCAATGTACATTTAAGGATAGATTTAAGAATGAATTCTTACACATTTTCTTTTGATTGCCTTGAAAGCCTATCTCATTGAGCATAGTAAGTCCACAAACATTCTGACTGATATAACTCAGTATGAGACTAAACTACACATGTTTGAACATTTTCATTGCTTCAACTTATGAAAACTTAATTACTATTATCATTTAATCTATTTTCTGGTATCAAATAATGTCTTCATTATTTCATCAGAATGTTGCTTTAAAGAAAGTAACCATGGTTACTAGATCTTATCTGAATCTGAAATGAATCTCTTTTCTACTTCTGCAGATACTTAGATAAACGTGGATGCTTGACAAAGGGTCTTGGAGGTGAAGAATGGATAAAAAGATAATTTCCTTGGCAGAGGAGAATAAGGTTGATGAATTGTGTAAGGAGCTAGAATCAACAGATACAGAAGAGGTACTGTATATAACTGATTTTGTTCTACTTGAATTGTTGAACAAATTGTTTAAGTTTCATTATAGCAATGATTCACCAGTTATTCTACTTGGATCATTGCCCAAGAACACTCCGTCATGTAAAGGTGCAGCTTTCTTTTTCCAATTTCAGAACTATTCGTCTCAATGATCACTGCTGCCAACCATCAGGTTGTAATGTATAGTATCTTTTTAGTGATATTGAATGAGCGACTATAACTTTTCTAATGAGACTCTATTGATATTCAAAACCATCCATTGTCATAGCAATGCCAATCTTCAACGCAAAACCTCTATGGTAGTATTGTGTAATAGCAGAAATCTAGAGCCTGTCATGCAAATTAGACTGTTGAAATTGTTCATAAGGTGTTCAATGTTGACACCTCAATGCAGTAGTGTACTTAAGTCTCGCATTTTTGAATAACTTATTATTAGTTTCTAATTAGCCTTTGGTTGATCATTGATACTTTTGGTGTAAATAAGTTTCTATTTTTTAGCCTCTGGCAAGAATTGTGAAATCTGATTAGGATTGACTGTTACATAAATGCCAATTTTTTTTTCTACACCTGTCCATAGAATATTAGTTTTGTAAATCTAGAAAAAAATCCTGTGTCAGTCAGGTCTTACGGACAAGCCTAGGCAGTATGGTCAATTGATTTTTTCAGTTCTAAAAGGCAATAAGGAAGCTTTACCAAAAAACATACATGGTAAACTCATTAATATTTGTTTTATTGCCTCTGAAATTTGATCTTGCCACAAATGATTTTATATATACATGTATTAAAGGTTCTAAAACTATGTTCTGAATCAATCAGAAAGAAATTGGTGAAAATCTGTTTGATGCCAATTGCAATTCAAATGTTAAATATTCTTTTTGCAGCTCTGCCAGCAGATTCAAAGGAAAGTATTAAAAGGGAGAAATGACACTTTTACTCTTGTACGGGCGATACTATTGGGTAAGTTATCACTGTTAATTTTATCCTTTCCTAATTTACCATATGGCAGAGATATGATTTACACGATTTTGATTCAACACTTTTCGAAAGAGTATTCAGACTTTCCCCTCTGCATGGAAACTAGTATTCTATCATAATTTATCATTTTAAGGGAAGTATGAGATATTGTTAATGCAAAGAGATTTTTATTTTTCTAACAATTAATGAATAAGTAGTAACCATCTGTGTTGATATTTTGTAGAATTATTTTATTGATTTTTTATTACAGTTTGCTGTTTGAATAGCTATTTAGACTGTGATTGAATTCAAACTGTCCTCTTCGTCAAACTTAAGGTTTTCTGTGATATTCCTGTATGCATGTATGTAGTATTAATGCAGAAAGTCAGTAGTAGAGAAATATATATTCCTTGTCTACATTGCTTCTCTTATTTCTATTTTGCGAATTCTCACTACTCATTTGAACCCTCTCCAAGAGACAATTTTAATGAGTTGTAGCAAAATACCATTTCTTTTTTTGAAGAACAAGTACACACCCCTTTATCTTGATTACTGCCATAGGATTTTTTAAGCATAGATATATTTATACAAAAGGTTCACCACCTGAGGGAGCGGCAAATATTACACGGAGATCTGCCGTGTATAAGATGTGTGTAAATGTGCTACAAAAGAACGAAATGAACAGTAAAATGGCGTCTGAGCTTGTTGGCCTTCTCATGTTGGAGGTGAGGGTCAAGACTCTTTCTTTAGCCCATTTTCTTTCTTTTTCTCTCTAATAATCAATTAAAGCATGTAACAAATATGCAATGGCTTAAAACTATGTTACCAATCGCATGGCCCCTCTCCGCGTGGGTTCAAATCCTGAGAGGGATATGGATTTTCATGAGAGGCAGTCTCCCGACTGACTTACGGAATACCGATGGTTCTACCCACCTTGACCAGCCCTTGTGGGCAGTTGAGTATAGGGTCTTCCTCCATCATTAAGAGTCGGGCATCGCTACATAACTGAAATAATGTTGATGTGATGTAAAACCCATATGAAAAAAAAAAAAAAAAAAAACTATGTTACCAATTGAGATTGTTACCAAAATTTTATTCAATTTCAGGCCTGCTAATTTTTAGGTCCTGTTTTCAGGCTTTAAGATTTTGAATTTTCGTTCTTTGTACATATTTAAGATGTTTAAATTGGGGCTTCAAGTAATGATTTTCAGGCTTGAGCAATTCTTAACAATAGCAGGCTTGGTTAATAAATTAGAAAATGGCCATTGGCATTTCACCAAACAATTATGGGATTGAATGAGCTCTGTGCCAATGGATGTTTTTTTTCTTTTTCTCAAATTTTAATTTCATCTCTTATAATGTCTGCATACTCTATTATGTGGTCAAAACAACTTTTTACATTAATTGCATTTCAGGCAGATCTTTTGTCGGGTCCCACTCTGGCTGAACTAGCTAGTCTCTATGTAGATGCCATCAAATCTGGTGCCACTCAGCTTGGGAAGTGAGTATTGAGAAAATGTCTCTACCATACATCATTGCTAAGGGTTTCAATGCAAGCCTAAAGTGAATCCTTCAATTTTGTGAAACCCTGGGTTATTCCATTATCACAAAGAAACAGCAAAATCTTATGTTTCAAAATTGTTTCCTGCTGTTGCATTCAGAAATTTACAATTAAAAATTGAGCTTGAGCCATTTTCAAGATTGTGCTTGCTGAAAGAATGTCTTTTTAGCTCACCTGAGCACGTAGTGCTCAAGGTGAGCTTTTGTGATACCGAGATGTCCGTCGTCCGTGCGTCCGTGCGTGTGTCAACAATTGCTTGTGAACACTCTAGAGGCTACATTTATGATCCAATTTTTATCAAAATTGGTCAGAATGATTGTCTCAATAAAATCTTGGCCAAGTTCGAAACTGGGTCATGTGGGGTCAAAAACTAGGTCACTAGGTCAAATAATTTAAAAAGTTTGTGAACACTCTAGAGGCCACATTTTTGGTCCAATTTTGATGAAAGTTGGTCAGAATGATTGTCTCAATAAAATCTTGGCCAAGTTCGAAACTGGGTCATTTGGGGTCAAAAACTAGGTCACTAGGTCAAATAATTTAAGAAGTTTGTGAACACTCTAGAGGCCACATTTATGGTCCAATTTTGATGAAAGTTGGTCAGAATGATTGTCTCAATAAAATCTTGGCCAAGTTCGAAACTGGGTCATGTGGGGTCAATAACTAGGTCACTAGGTCAAATAATTTAAAAAGCTTGTGAACACTCTAGAGACCACAATTATGGTCCAATTTTTATCAAAATTGGTCAGAATGATTGTCTCAATAAAATCTTGGCCAAGTTCGAAACTGGGTCATGTGGGGTCAAAAACTAGGTCACTAGGTCAAATAATTTAAAAAGTTTGTGAACACTCTAGAGGCCACATTTATGTTCCAATTTTGATGAAAGTTCATCAGAATGATGGTCTTAATGAAATCTTGGCCAAGTTTGAAACTGGTTCACGTGGGGTCAAAAACTAGGTCACTAGGTCAAATAATTTAAAAAGCTTGTGAACACTCTAGAGGCCACATTTATGGTCCAATTTTGATGAAAGTTGGTCAGAATGATTGTCTCAATAAAAATGTTGGCCAAGTTTGAAACTGGGTCATGTGGGGTCAATATAAAAAAATGTTAACAAGCAAGAGCATTGGCTTAGAGTATTCAATGCAATTAGCACTTAGAAGAGTTTGAAACATACCAACCACTCTGTCTTAAATATACCTCTTTTTCAAACAGAACTCAGGTGAGCGATAAAGGGCCATTATGGCCCTCTTGTTTGACAATATAATGTTTCTATATGTACATTGGTTTGTAAGCTATTTACTAATGAAAATGTCATCTGGATTCTTCATCATTTTGGACTGTCAATCCATATAGGTTCTTATTTTAAATTCGAAGTGTTAAAGCAATGTGTTTAAAGCTCTGCTGAATTTGTGTTCCTTTTAGGTATACCATGTCTTTTCTTTTAAACATTTCAGGTCGCTTGAGTTATTCCCAAAACTACTATCTACCATTGCTTCTCAGGAAAACATTGTATATGCTGGAAATCACATGAAGGGGGCAGAATACAAGAGCCATGTTTTAAATAGTCTGTGCTCATGCAAGTAAGTGATAGCAGAAGAGGTTGAGAGACAAGACACATTCTCCTGTCCTATTTCTTGACTTTTTCACTAAACCCTTAACTATTAGAATGTTGGGTAATTTTTCTCAGAAATAGATTTTTATGTCGTCTGCCTTCCAAAACCTTTTATATCTGCTACATTTTTTTTAGTAAAGATACTCAGAGTAGCGAACAGGTTAGAACACAGGCCTGCCGCTAATTTACTTGGCGGCTGGTCTGAAATCTAACCTGTTTGCATAAGCATGAAGTCGGTTTCAATACTATTAGCGTTAAAGTTACTTGTTCACAGATTTAGGAAATTTGGATATACAGGGCTCACGCTGTCGGTCGCCAAATGCGCCAAATGCGAATATTATTTCATTCTGGCGAAAGATTTCCCGATTTGGCGGATTTGCTTGGCGCATGTTTTTTTCATTCAACTTTACCATATTTCCACCTGTCCGGACATTACAGACAGTTATATCTTTTGACACACTAAACAGTCTCACCGAAAACCCCAAATTAATCCGCTAATTGTTATCCGTGTCAAACAATGCCTGAGGCGTGTATTAATCGGGTTTTTATTGTGTGTAAACAACTCGACACACTTGATTGGTAGACTCGATGCGGTTGTTCCACGAAAACCGATTACTATTTACCTCATTCCGTCCAGTGTTTTATGATGCATGGTAGAATGCAAGAATTTAAAGAGGGTTAATTTGTAAATTATTTTGATATAGACAGTTTGCTTCCTTTGTTGATGCAACGGTACTATTCAAATTGCGATCCTCTATTATTAATCATTCAAATCATCATACCGGAGTCTTGACGAGAGTAAAAACAAATAGACCTAAGATCATGTTTACATTCCATTTATTTATCGGACATTTCTAAAATAAATAACAAAAACTGAGAATTCAGAAATGTATGGTCTTCTAAATGATTTGATGTTATCTGAGATAAAAGATTCATTTTGATTTTTTCACTCAAAGCGTAGCCTTTAGTTATACCATCTTTGGTTTAAATTTGTTTGGAAGGGGATTTTTTTTTAACATAATATTTTTATTGGCATTACACAATACATATTTATGACATTTCAATTTTGATAAAAATGGTGAAACATAACAAACAGAAATAATTTACCAAGAGGATTTAACACATATGTACATATATCATGAAAAGTGTTTAAAATGAAGAAATTTTAATTGGAGCCATTTGCTTAGAATTTGGCTCCTACTTCTTTAATTTGGCTCCTATTTTTGTCATATATAAGATTTATTTAGTTATAACTGTACTTTTGTAAGACAAGTAAAACAGTTATTGGAAGTAAAATAAATCAGTATTTAAGTTTTCAGAGCCCATATACAATGAATATATATGTATTCATATCCAAAGTTGTAAGAAATCACACAATTGTGAGAAGAACCATATTATCCTGTCCTATTTCCAAATTTCTTAACTTCATCCTTATTTTGGAAAATCTCTATAACTGTCCTTATGCATTTTAATCTGTATAACAATTTGCAGATGGGATGCTGGCAGTGTGATACATCTGGCAGCCATGTTCTGTGACGTCCCTCTGTCTAGCGAGGAACTGCAGTTTGTGATGGAAAAGATGGTGCGGATGTTTAAGGCCATGGAACTGGCAGATATACCTTCTCTGGTCTACCAGCTACTTCTGCTTTCAACTAAGGTAAAAAAGTGTTTTTACGTTTCAGTAAATGTGGAGTTTTTTTGTCATTGTAACAAACTATGTTTTATCGGCTTAACTTCTCTTTCTTCTTGAAAACCTATCTGGTTTGGTGCTTCTTAACATTATCTTGTTGAGGTAATGTTATAGAATACCTAAACAATAGAATTTCCAAATAACCGTAGAAATATTGCATGCTCAGAACTCCAATATATCTCCTTGATAAATATCTTATCATGCACTGTAATGCATCATTCTCTCTCCAAGACGTGTCCAGTGACATGTTACACTACAAAAGTGTATGCCTGTTGAGGATGATATCCAAGAAATTGAGTTGTCATACACAACTTTTTTTCTCAAGTTTATATGTAAAGAAAACCAAGATGAATAAACTGAAAATATAGAATCAAGCATGCCAGATGGCTCCATCAGATAAACCTTTGATATCTCAAGTTGAGATCCCTGGTTCTTTTGTAGCTTTCCATATGCTTATATTTCTGCTTAAAATATTTGGTAAAAAGACCCTTAGAATGCTGGGTAATTTTCAAAAAATAAATTATTGTAGCATCTGTTTTCCATAACATTAATTGTCTTAAATTTTGTTGAAGAAAGATATTCAGACTAGCAAACAGGTTAGATCACAGGCCAGCCGCCAAGTTGGCGGCTAGTCTGGATTAAACCTGTTTGCATAAGCATGAAGCCGGTCCCAGCACTATAAGGGTTAAGATTAACAATTGTTCACTTGTTTACAGGGACATATGAGACTCATCCTAGAGGGTATTATCAATTACTTTGTGGAGCAGGATCTTGCACAGAAGCCAGAAAATGAGCATGAATTCAGGTAAAAAAATCAACAGATGTCATAGATCCTGAACAGACTTGTATTGCAAGAATATTGTCCAATTAGTTTCCTATTTGCATGATTTGTAGCTTAGTTTAAACCTATTCATTTAAAATCGACAAGTTCTTACAACTTAGATAAACCACTCTCGACTCTGCTTTTTTTATACATAACCATTACTCGCGCCGAATGTGGATTAATGAAAGGTTGCAAGGCAGATCCCGCTTCTCACAGGATTCGATTTGTAGCTGATATTAGTGAAGCCATTCAATAAATAAGTTAGTATGTAAATAAAGTGATGAATTGTTAAAAAAGATTATGGGAAAAAAAAGAAAAGAGGGAAGTATACCCATAACCTCTTCGATCAGAATATAAGCAAATGTTGTTTTCTACAAGCATGTCATGGTAAAATTCAGAACAATGCACTCACTTTTGCAAGACAATTAAGCCTATGCCTAATACTAGGGGATTTAGGAAAGCTGTAACATAAATGAAATATTGGTGACACAGTACTAAACAATCATATTGAAAATCTACGTTGTATATTCAGTGAAGACCTGTTGGATGACGGAAGCAGTTTAGAAGACCTGAGACACACAGAGGGTACGGTAATCTTACATATCTCCTTTGCCGTGAAACAACACCAAGACTTGGGAAGAGAATTTGTGAAATGTCTCAAGGTAAGGCATTGATTTATGAATCATAACTATGCTTTTTTTTAAGATCCATTCATATTTGGATGAAATAAGATTCACTCATTAAGAGTTGCCAAAAACATATGTTGAGTAATCATTAAATAAGTAATCATCTGATTAGACAGCCAGGTTTTTTTTTTATATCAGGATATAGGTGTTTATTTTCTGAACTTAATCCCTATAGTGCTGGAACCAACCTCATGCTTGTGCAAAATGGTGGAACCAGGCTAGACACCAAGAAAATTGGCAGCTGGTCTGTGATCTTACCTGTTTGCTTCTCTGAATATCTTTCCTCATCCAAATTTATTAGATATTTAAGGTTTTGGAAAGCAGATGACGCAACAATCTATTTTTAGGAAACTACCCAGCATTCTAAAGTTTAATTGGCAAGTTTTGGGCGCTATTTCATTATTCTTTTGGAGGGTACTCATATCATATGTGTTAAATACACACCTTTATAAACTTTGATAGGAAAATGTGGAATCCCTCATATATTCATCATACTTGAAGGATTGTCCACTCCTTCATTCTGATATCGATGGTTGCTTGCAGTTTTCATCAATATTTGGATCATCAACATATATTGAACATTTTGAAAATTTAATCAATAATTGTTAAGATTGCTTTCAGTTATTTGTAAAAATTTGGCCACTGGAATGATGTAATAACTTCAGATATTATTTAATTTTAGATAAATTAAGGAAAGAGTAAGTATTATATTATTGTTGCAAGAATACATAGATTATGAGATATTATTTTATTTCAGAGTAACCAACAAGGCAGTGCAGCTAAATCTTTATCTCCTTTTAACCTTGCCTTAGCATTGTCACTATCAAGGATACAGAGATTTGAGACCCAGGTATGTGGTATTGTTTTGCTGCATTTCAAAATACTTATAACATATGATTTAGACACTTAGTTGGAAAGCTATGTGACAAAAGAAGATATGGCTTGAAACAAGCCATTTCTTTTGTCACATTGCTATCCACTAAACACCCTGCAAGCCTGACTAGTTCTGTTGGATGCACATTTGATATGGAGAATGTGGTGCAAAGATACAGACTCTGATATAGGCGATACTCTTGCTGCCTCTCACTGTTGAACTATATTTGTGTTGGATATTTGTCTATGTATTTTTTAAAATGCATTTTGCAGTATTGTTGAGGCATTCTAGGAATTTGACTCACTACACTTTTATGACTGAGAAAAACACACAATAAAAATGGGGGCAACAGTCGCCAAGTGGTTACAAGACAAAACTTTCTGGTGATTTGGATTTTCAAGAGAGGTTTACTTACAGAATGTCAAAGGTTCTGAGTCAAGCATTGCAAGATAGCTGAAATAGTCTTGATACGATGAAAACCCAATATATGATGTAAGATTTGATGAAAATGACTTTTTTAAGAACAGTTTATTAAATTGACTTAATGTTGTTTTCTGAGCAAAAGTCATTGCCTTACTCCATTAAACTTCCATTTGGTGCAGCAATAACTGTGACAAGAATATCATTGCTTAAGTGGAGCATATTTTTCCTTTTGTCAATATGGTTTATAACAAAGTATTACAGAGAAAATGAATTTAATCCCTACTTTTTTTCGTTTTTTTCATCTGTTGTTATTTTCTATCTTGGAAGATTTTTGACTTCCTGAAAGCCATGGTGCTGAAGTATTACAAAGATATAGAGAAAAAGGAACAGAGTGCTTGGATACAGGAAGTGGTGATTGAATCAGGCTCTGTTGAAGATTTTGTACTACAGACCGTGAAAAACAGGTACTTGTATTTATAGATTGTTTATAAGAATTGATTATTGTCTCGATTATTGTCAAATTTACAGTTCTCGTTAAAAAGGTCTCAATAAGAAGGCTAGACACAAAATAAAGAGGTAAAGGAAAGGATAAGAGTCTCTTCTCAATTTGAATGTTAACTTTACTGAAACAAAGTAAATATCACTTAGTACTTTTACCTTTACCATTTGGCCAGAGAGCAGCCCATGAAGGGTCAGTTGGTCTAAATGCATCAAATGTTTAATATTGATAATTGTATTTATACATGGTTGATTTCACAAGAGCTTTATTTGCATAAGTGATATTTTATATGGAGTTCTTTTATCATAGGACTGTTTGACCTCATCAATGCTTTTTTAAGTCTTCTAGGCAACTGAAAATGGCTAACACCCTTACCTGTATGCATTTACCTTACAGTTAGCAATATTAAACCTCATAAAAGCTGCTTAGAATGATTTTTCACTCTTTTCTTCGCAGCACCTATGGCTGGGATCATGTTGTGCAAGGTCTGGTGGAACTTGGCTTTATTCTGATGGACTCATTTGGTCCAAAAGCTGTGTTTGGACGAGTGGATGTCGCACCGAGTCTACAGATTGGACCCATGCATCAGGCCTGCCAGCTGGGTGCAAAACTGTTACTGAACACATTTAAGGTAATTTCACATTAATTTGTTAATCATTTACATTAACAGAAGTCTCTGATTTTAAGAATAGAATGGAATACATGTTATCATTCATTTATTCATTGAATGGTTTTATCGAACTAATATTAACATTTTTCAAAATAGAAAAAAAGGTATTGTATGATTGTAACAATTCTTAGTAAAACAAAAACAACAACAAAAAAAACATGTGGGTTTACTGATCTAATAAAGTGTCCATATCATTGCTTTCAAGCTTCATACATTTACCTGCTGTCATTAAAATACTGCGAAAATTAAATTACAACTATGATATGTTTTTAATTTACATTAATGTTGACCCTAGCTGTCAGTGCGCATTAAAACACCATTACATTAATATGGCTTGCTTTTGGATGTTTAATCATACAGGTTAAATGAAAAGTGTTACAAACATAGTATTAGTTAATTGAAATATGAGATTTGATTTGAAAGGGAAGGGATAAATCTTCATTTTATATAAACTTATTTTTGTCCTTTTTAGAACAAGATTTCTTTGGACATGAGTCCCTTGTACCATTTGGTGTAGATAATAGAAATGGATGAGAAGTCTATGATTAGTTTTGTTCTTATATATGATAACTATGATGTTTTTGTTTTATGTTTAAAGGCACACGAGATGGTGAGGGCAGACATCTTAGAACAAATATTCAACAGGGTAGTAACCAAGGCGACATCACCTGTACAACATTATCTAGGTGTGTATCATGACTCTTATCCTGTCCTTTACCTCTTTATTTTGTGTCTAGTCTTCTTATTGAGACATTTTTTTGACAAGGACTGTAAATTTGACAATAATCGAGACAATAATCAAGTCTTACCAGCAAGACGAAATATGACAGTAAGTCATTCACAAATTGCACCCCCTCCAACTTGTTTCTTGACTGAACAATCAATGTTATAGAAGGTGTTGGAATATCTAACAGAAACATTTTACAATTTCTGTCAGAGTCCTGTGTGGCCCAGTTGTAAAGGTGGTGGACTATGGTCTATGGGGTCCTGTGTTCAAGCTTGTAATAAGTGCTTCACAGGCATGATGCACTTTCTATACTGTTGCATCGGACCTCCCCAGTTGTAGCTGTTGCTTGACTGCACCATCAACATTTGAATATCTTTCTGAAATATTTCACAATGGCATACCATTTTCTAGTATATAGAAAGTGGGGGAATTTCGGTATAACTTATTTGATAATCTTTGTCTTGATTTCAGAACTTCTTGGTAGCACAGTGTATGCCTCACCACAAATGTTGCTTGACTCCACCAACAAGATTCGTGAGATGTTTGACTATCTCTCCTACCTTTCACCTGGGTCAGCAGAGGGGCTATTAAGGGCCATACAGACCCTTCTCAAACTAAGTATGACCCTTAAAGACTCCCTGATATTGGTACTGAGAAAGTCAATGTTTTCTACGTAAGTATTTTGGTATTTACACCTTCATTAAAGGTGCTAGTTCGCAAACAAGGAAGATTGAAAGTCAAGATAAATTGTTGTTGATGCAATTTCTATATTGTTGTTTGATGTTAAATTAGCTATTGAAAACATTTCTTTTATCTGCAGACAAGCTTTTGGGGATCATATTGATGTACATTTGAAATGAGCAACACATCCCATAAGATCAAATATCAAGTGGAATTACCATTACTTAATTGACAACATTTTCTCTTGTATGTGATGCATTGGCTGCAATTTATATAAACAAAAGCTCTGTTAAAAATTGAATAAATGAAGGTACATTATTGGTCACAATCCCTGCATTTCGATGAATGTGGATGAATTCTAACCAAAAATGGACCAAACACAGTAATAAAGCTGAAATAATAAATTATTTTATGGAAAATTATAGAAAACACTAAATGATATTATATAGAAGATGTCAAAACAATTTAAACTACTGTGCCAAAATATCCTAGATTGTTATGTATATGCTATGTATGTTTATTTCAACTTTTAGACGTCTGGATTCTCGTAAAATTGGTGCTGCAGGTTTTCTGATGATACTAAAATACTTCCGAGTTCTGGGAGGGCTGAGATCAAGTCAATATAGTCAACCAGCTGTATCATCAAGTCAGGTAACTACAGAATTTTACCATGTATCTGATGTATAGACCAAATTACCAAATAAATGACAAACATATAAACAAACCAGACAAGTTTTTTTTTTTTAAACCACGATTAACTGTTTTGCCTTTCATCACAGGGGTTTTATATTGATTAACTGTTTTGCCTTTTATCACAGAGGTTAGGTTTTATATTGTTTTTTTTTTTGCAGTGGGATAAATGAGACATTTTGGAAAATGCAATTTATCTTAAAAAAAACAAAGCTTTTCTATAGATCACTTTTATTTATTGTACTGTAAATACAAGTATATTTGTATATTTCTTGACTATAAAGGTTGAAGTTGATGTTCATATCGTTCATAATCCATCCAGTAATGAGGCTTTATGTCTGGAAATCCTGGGGAACTTGCGGAGGTGCCTGTCACAGGAAGCAGATGTTAGATTGCTTCTTTATCAGGTATGTATAGCCTTCAGTTTGATTGGTTGAATATTCGTTTTCACATTTCTTAATTTGTTTTGTGTAAATGTAACTGTTATATTATTTAATGGATAAGAAAAGGTAAGTCAAATGTACCATTTTTTTCATTATTACATTTTCAGAAAACATTATGCAGAAATAAGTTACATCATAATTATAGATTCATCTAATTTTTTATTAGAAGAAAAAATACTTCTAACAACAGGACAATTATTTTGTTTTTGAAACTAATACAGGTACTTCTTGAGGAATTTTCCCTGAAAACAGGAACTTTCTGACAGATAATTTATTTATTGACTCAAGGAACTGATTGAGATTCTAGACAAGAACACAGAGCTAAGTGAACCAATACTGGAGATGTTGATGGGTCAACTGAAGCGTTATTATGAGAAGAACGAAGATGTGAACCCTCCACTCAAGTTAGAACCATGTCTAACTACTCAAGGAGATCAAGTATTTTTAGCAGAGCCTCTGGTAAGTAAGAAACAAAGATAACAGAGACCCATTTACTGCCATGTCTATACTCATCATTGACTCATTGTATTCTGCAACAGAAAATTTTGAAAATGATTTTTGTGGTATTGCTGGGTTATCTGATCTTTTATTATGAACCATTTAATTTTCAGACCTAAAAGCCCTAAAAACATTTAACATGAAATTCATATACACAAGTCCAGATGACAGTGTGTAAAGTTACTAACATGTTTGTTAAATAAACACAAATAATGCTATGAAATGATGTCAACATTAATCTTACCTTATAATCTGCAAGTGGCTGGTCAATAAAACTGGTAAATCTGGTAGTAATAATTCAACATACAGGATAAAAAAGTCAATTTTGGCTCCTTTATTGTAATACTTAATGTCTCTTCAGAAGGCAGGGTCAGTTGCAGTTTAGCAACAGGACCTAACATATAATAAGATACAGTAATAGTCATCATTTTGGTTGAATGGAAAACATATCCCAGCACAAACTAGTGCTAGTAGTAGTAAAACACAAGCACACAGCATGTACTGAGATACAGTCAATGATGATTTAATGGTTTTTGGTGGCTGATAAAAAACATATCCCAGCACAAGCTAGTGCTAGTAGTAGTAAAACTCAAGCACACAACATGTACTGAGATACAGTCAATGGACAATTTTCGCTTATCTGTTGCTGAATAGAACATATCCCAGCACAAGGTAGTGCTAGTAGAAATAAAACACAAGCACACAACATGTACTGAGATACAGTCAATGGTGAATTAATCTTCTGCGTGGCTGAATAGGAACATTCAGTTCAGTTGATGGTGGTTTTCTCTTTTTGGCTAAATATAAACATTTCTCAGCACAAGCTAGTGCTAGTAGTAGTCAAACACAAGCACACAACATGTACTCAGATACAGTCAATGGTGGGTAAATCTTTTCTGTGGCTGAGTAGAACATATCCTAGCACAAGCTAGTGCTAGTAGTAGTAAAACACAAGCACACAAAATGTACTGAGATATTGTCAGTGGTGAATTTTCATTAAATGATGCTGAATAGGAACATATCCCAGCACAAGCTAGTGCTAGTAGCAGTAAAACACAAGCACACAACATGTACTGAGATACAGTCAATGGTGGGTAAATCTTTTCTGTGGCTGAGTAGAACATATCCCAGCACAAGCTAGTGCTAGTAGTAGTAAAACACAAGCACACAACATGTACTGAGATACAGTCCATGGTGGGTAAATCTTTTCTGTGGCTGAGTCGAACATATCCCAGCATAACTAGTGCTAGTAGTAGTAAAAAACAAGTATACAGCATGTACTGAGATACAGCCAATGTTGATTTAATCTTCTTTGTGGCTGAATGAGAACATATCCCAGCACAAGCTAGTGCTAGTAGTAGTAAAACACAAGCACACAACATGTGCAAGTGTAAGTACACAGCCAATGTACTGAGATACAGTTAATGGTGGTTTTCTCTGTGGCTAAAAATGAACAGCACAAGCACACAGCATGTACTGAGATACAGTCAATGTTGAGTTTATCTTCTCTGTGACTGAGTAGATCATATCCCAGCACAAGCTAGTGCTAGTAGTAGTAAAACACAAGCACACAACATGTGCTGAGATACGGTCAATGGTGAATTTCTTCTCTATGGCTGAATAGGAACATATCCCAGCACAAGCTAGTGCTAGTAGAAGTAAAACACAAGCACACAACATGTACTGAGATACAGTCAATGGTGAATTTCTTCTATGTTGATGAATACGAACATATCCCAGCACAAGCTAGTGCTAGTAGTAAAACACAAGCACACAACATGTACTGAGAAACAGTCAATGGTGATTTCTTCTCTGTTGATGAAAAGGAACATATCCACGCACAAGCTAGTGCTAGTAGAAATGAAACACAAGCACATAACATGTCCTGAGATACAGTTATTCTTCTCTGTGATTTTTCCTGTTTACTGTGGATGATAGGGAACATATCCCAGTACAAGCTAGTGCTAGGAGTAGTGAAACACAAGCATACAGCATGTACTGAGATACAGTCAATGGTGAGTCATTGTTCTCTGTGAACTTTCCTGTTTACTGTGGATGGATAAGAACATATCCCAGCACAAGCTGGTGCTAGTAGTAGTCAAACACCAGCACAAAACATGTACTGAGATACAGTCCATGGTGGGTAAATATTTTTTGTGGCTGAGTAGAACATATCCTAGCACAACCTAGTGCTAGTAGTTGTAAAACACAAGCACACAACATGTACTGAGATACAGTCAATTGTGAATTTCTTCTCTGTTGATGAATAGGAACATATCCCAGCACAAGCTAGTGCTAGTAGAAATGAAACACAAGCACGCACCATGTCCTGAGATACAGTTATTCTTCTCTGTGATTTTTTCCTGTTTACTGTGGTTGATTGGGAACATATCCCAGCACAAGCTAGTGCTAGTAGTAGTGAAACACAAGCACACAGCATGTACTGAGATACAGACAATGGTGATTTTCTTCTATGTTGATGAATAGAAACATATCCCAGCACAAGCTAGTGCTAGTAGAAATGAAACACAAGCACACATATACTGAGATACAGCTATTCTTCTCTTATAATCTTACTGTTTACTGTGGATGATTGGGAACATATCCCAGCACAAGCTAGTGCTAGTAGACATGAAACACAAGCACACAACATGTCCTGAGATACAGTTAATGGTTATTTAATCTTCTCTGTGAACTTTCCTGTTTACTGTGGATAAAGAGGAACATATCCCAGCACAAGCTAGTGCTAGTAGAAGTCAAACACAAGCACAGAGCATGTACTGAGATACAGTCAATGGTGAGTCAATCTTCTCTGTGAACTTTCCTGTTTACTGTGGATGGATAAGAGCATGTACTGAGATACAGTCAATGGTGAATTAATATTTTCTGTTATTTCCTTTGTGTGGATGGATAGGAACATATCCCAGCACAAGCTAGTGCTAGTAGTAGTCAAACACTAGCACACAACATGTACTGAGATACAGTCAATTTGAGTCAATCTTCTCTGTGGCTGAGTAGAACATATCCCAGCACAAGCTAGTGCTAGTAGTAGTAAAACACAAGCTAATGCTAGTAGTAGTAAAACACAAGCACAAATGTACTGAGATACAGTTATTCTTCTCTTATAATCTTACTGTTTACTGTGGATGATTGGGAACATATCCCAGCACAAGCTAGTGCTAGTAGTAGTGTAACACAAGCACACAACATGTTCTGAGATACATCAAATGGTGAGAAAATCTTCTCTTCTTTTGAACAGGAACATATCCAAGCACAAGCTAGTTCTAATAGAAGTGAAACACAAAGCATGTACTAAGATACAGTCAATGGTGAGGAAATCTTCTCTGTTAATTTTCCTGTGTGTGGTGGATAGGAACATATCTCAGCACAAGCTAGTGCTAGTAGAAGTCAAACACTAGCACACAACATGTACTGAGATACAGTCAATGATGAATTTCTATCTCCTCTGTTGCTTAATAGAAACATATCCCAGCACAAGCTAGTGCTAGTAGTAAAACAACACAAGCACACAACATGTCCTGAGATACATTCAAAGGTTAATTTCCCCTTCTCTGTGGCTAAATAGAAACATATCCCAGCACAAGCTAGTGCTAGTAGCAGTAAAACACAAGCACACAACATGTACTGAGATATTGTCAGTGGTGGTTCTCTCTCTATGGCTAAATAGGAACATATCCCAGCACAAAATAGTGCTAGTAGCAGTTTAACACAAACACACAACATGTACTGAGATATTGTCAGTGGTGAATTTTCATTAAATGATGCTGAATAGGAACATATCCCAGCGCAAGCTAGTGCTAGTAGAAGTAAAACACAAGCAGACAACATGTACTGAGATACAGTCAATGGTGATTTTATCTTCTCTGTGAACTTTCCTGTTTACTGTGGATGAATATGAACATATCCCAGCACAAGATAGTGCTAGTAATAGTCAAACACAACATGTACTGAGATACAGTCAATGTTGAATTTCTATCTCCTCTGTTTCTGAATAGGAACGTATCCCAGCACAAGCTAGTCCTAGTAGAAGTAAAACACAAGCATGTACTGAGATACAGTGGTTAACTCTCTGTGACTAAATAGGAACATATCCTAGCACAAGCTAGTGCTAGAAGTAAAACATAAGCACAGACCACGTTCTGAGATACAGTCAATTGTGGGTTAATCTCTTTTGCTGAGTAGGAACATATCCCAGCACAAGCTAGTGCTAGTAGTAGTAAAACACAAGCACACAACATGTACTGAGATACAGTCAATGTTGAATTTCTTCTCTGTTGATGAATAGGAACAAATCCCAGGACAAGCTTCAAGCACAATCTTCTCTGTGGCAGAATAGGAACATATCACGGCACAAGCTAGTTCTTGTAGTAGTAAAACTAACTGAGATACATGGTGTGTGATTTTACTGTGGCTTGAGCTAACAGTAACATATTTAGTTATGATAATCGTTTACTTGTTGTTAACGAGCAAATATATCCCAGCATAAGCTAGGGCTAGTCACAGTAAAACACAAGCAAACATTTAGCAAGATATAATGAATGTTGGTTTTGTTTTCATTGTGGAATGATGAAACTTATCTCAGCACACAATAATTTATAATAAAAAAAGTTTACTTACCTACTTGCAGTGGATCTTTCACGCAGAACTTAAATATTTCATGGTCAAAATTTATCCAATTAAAGCATAGTTGAACCGTCTGTCACATACATTTCACCTAAAATCCAGTTTTGGTCATAGTGCATATCCAACAATTGGCTGAAAACATAACTGGTTAAATTGTCAGGCTCACATGTTGTACCTAACAATTACCCCCATCCTGTTTATATATGTGGATGCCATCAGATGGCTGGGATTTTTCTTCCAGCTGACAGGCCAAGCCATAATACAATGTTTGTTTGTCATTTCCTCCTCAATTATGTCATAACAGTCTGAGTTAATTACTTCAAGTCTTTGATGAGTCTTTGTGCATGATTGGTAAGTGCATTATTTGGTTTGTAATTGACCCGCTCATTTTCACAGTTTGGTAATTGATTGGCTGTAATTACCCTTTAACAAGACAATTAGTGTACATGTATTTTTTTTTTTTTGTTAGAAAGAAACATTAAAAAAAGAGAGAAATTACTCCTGAATAGTTACAAAAGATTTGATTGAAATTATATTAAAATACTTAATTTTGGTCTAAAATTTAATTTTTTGTATCATTTGGGGGAAATGACAAATTTTGGCTTTTGTCGCAAATGGGTATGAATGCATATATGAATATCCAGTAATAGGTTATCTCTGAAATGAAATGCTCTTAACTTTTTCATTCTTTATTGGTATTGTAACATGCTCATTTCAATTTGGATTTTTTATTTATTTCCTTGGTAAGAAATTTATATTACATGAAAATGGGGTGAAAATAGTTATACATTGTATTTTTTTCTAATTTCAGTCTCATCTTCTATGCTGTATACAGCTTTGTATGATAAAAACCTTTGAAATCAAATCACAGCAAGCTTCTGACGACAATGATGATGATGATTCCTCAATTTATCAGAGGCTTGAAAAAATACTGATCTCCCTCATTCAACGAATCATAACATCAGAACTGGAGGATTTTGAGCTGGTGAGGGTACCATTTTCTCCCAAAATGCCATATTAACACACACCCATGTGTTTAAAGCCCAGTAATAGCATTTGGATTTTTGAAAAGAGACAGTCTCCAGATTAACTAAATGAATGCTGATGGTTCCACCTGGCTTGATCACCCAGGGCATTCAAATTAGGATCTTCATACATCATTATAAACTGAACATTGAAATATAATTGAAAAAATGCTGACACATTTAAAAACCCATATAAAAAGAAATGAAATAAATTCCTTTATTCATTGTCACATGCCAATGTGTTTTTCTTCTGACAAATTGAAACAAGGCAAAAACAGCATGCATATGATTCTAACCCTGCTTTAATAACTGAATCTTAAAGGGCAGTTAAATCGGGGGTCTTTTTCCTTTGATTATAATCTGTGCATTTCAATATGACTGAAATACTATTGATGTGCTGTGAAGACACACACTTTATACAGAAAGTAGCATATTTCAGGGTCAATGCATCATTTCAGGATAAATCTGCAGATTTTTCCCTTGCCAATAGTGTAGGAGTGAGAAACAACTTGTTTGCAATACTGGTGCTTGGTGTGTCGGAGTCACTGATCGAATACACATTTATGAGGCACAAGACTAGGTAAGCTTTGGTCTTGTCATTTTCAGCCTTTTTTTTTTGTGCAATTTACAATATTGGTGTAAGGAATTTCAGCTATCTTACTTCAATCACCTAGAAACGATTTAGTGCAAAACGTCACATACAAATAAATTAATCAAAAGGTGCTTCTATATGGTTATTGAAATGTCATTTTGTTAATTGTTGATTTTCATATTTTATCATTTCAACAAAATAAGAAATTAGAAAGAAGATGAGACAATTTTTTTTAATATGTCATGACATGAGATCGATTCTTTTAATTTCAAATGACATTTTTCCTAATTATAATGCATTCGGTTATGCATATGAAGAACACAGCCTCCATATGGTTTGAAAGAAAAAACTTCAGAGGGGTCAATTATAATAAGCAAAACACATTTTAGCCTGTGAATAATTCAATATAGTAGGTTTATCCGCATCATCATTATGCATGCTAATTGACCTTAACTGCCAATGCACCTTAAAGTGCAATTCATTCATTACAATTAGACAGCAGTTTTTTAAATGACAACATTTTATGTTTCCCTTGGGTGGTCGTTTAATTCAATATTGAAACACTTGTCTATTTCACAGTGAAGCAGGGATACGACAGATACTACAACTGTTTGAGAAGTACCACAAACTCAGTGATATTTTAAAGGAGAAATCAGCAGCAGGGGCCAAGAAGACCAAAACAGTTTCAACGAAGACCCCTCATAGCATGCTGTCTCTGAGAATGGTCACGGAAATGATGGAGTTTTTGTTAGGGTGAGTGGAAAACTAAGGTCTTATCGAAGAAAGTCACTGAATACTTCATCACAAATGACCTAGTAATTGTCGGCGTCTTGTGAAAAAGTCTTTAAAGGTTATTGCTAGATGAAGAAGAAATTGCTCATACAGCTATCCCCCTTTCAAACACTGATATTTATTCAATTGAATGGTTTTGGTAGAATATGCTTGTCATTTTTTTTAGGAAATGTATTTCTTGAAAAATGAGAATCACTGTCAGTGTCTTTGTTTCTATTTGGGGATATTTGCTTATTTCTAGTATATTTCTCTTTTACAAACTTATTGAAGAAACTGTAGAAACCATGGTGACAAAAGGCATTTTCTTTTTTTCTTCAAAAAAACTGTTTGAGAAAATATAATTTCTCCTGCAAAATGGGGGTCCTGCATGACCCAGGGGTAAAAGTGGCAGTCTTAGAACTCAGGGATCCTGAGTTTGAGCCCACCTCTGGTTTCATTGGAGTGTCCTTTGCAAGACTTTTAAGAGTTCTAGCTAAGTACCGGTGATCCAGGAAAGCTGTTACATGACTGAAAAATTTTGACCAAGTGATAAACCCAATATAAAAAAATCCCTACATTTTATCTCTTTCTTCTATAATTGGGCTAGTCCCAAATTCAAATATGAAGGAAGAGGGTTCAGCAGATAATGGTTTTGTTTTTCAATTGATTTTCCAGAGATTCTGACGGGGATCACACAGAATATGAGCAAAGCATTCTAGGACATACAGACTTCCTTAAATACATGCTGAATGTCTGCCATCAGAAGCTACATCAGTTGCAGGACAAACATCAATGTGACGGGGCGGAGGGGAAGGATGTGAAAAAGATGTTTGAATATTCATGCACATTAGCAAGGTATGTGTTTGAAAATTTCAGGGTTTTTGACCATACCTGGAGCTAAGATATGTATTTGAAAGTTGATTTGCTATGAAGTTTGTTTCTTGCAATATAAAACTCAGGTTTTCTATCAAAAGAATGTGTAGATGATGTTGCAATATGATGGTTCTTCTTCAATACATGTGAAAAATATGCCATTATTGTTTAGGTTGAGGTAGGGGGTAAACGCTTTTGGTTTTTCTGCCAACTCTTGAACCAATTTTGATTTGGAGATTTTACGATTAATGGATACCTGGATTGCAATAATTGTTCATGTCATATATTGCAAATGTTGAGTTTAAATAAAAAAGAAAATTGGTCTTTTGTCCAATATTATTTTTGGCTTATATATTTGTTTTTTTTATTCACAGTGTTTTCTTGAAGTTCTATGTCAGAAAGCTGAGTGAAGGCACAGAACAACGCGTGCGTGACAAACAGATTCTCTCTCTGAACCTTGAGTGTCTTGTAACCATAGTAACAACCACTATACACAGGCATGCAGATAGCTTACCCCAGCTTGTGAACTCGTTAGCAGGTACATCTAGATGGATATCTTTTAGCATGGGACACACATATATAGTCAGTAACAAAGGCTGAAACCATAGGTATCATTAAAGGTGCTGGTTCACATATGTGACGAAACTTCAATGTAAAATTTTCTTTTCTTTATAACTCACTAACAGGTGTACTTTTGGTTATTTTCAACAAGCCACTGCTGATGAGTACCAAAAATATAATTTCAATAAAAAATAAAAGAATTTGTGGTAAAAGTGATCTTTTCATCTCGAGCACCACACTTTCAGGCTTAGTCCTTTTTCCATTTAAGGGAGTACTGTTAAAAGAAAAAAGCAAAAGAGTGATTGAAAATTATTCCTTATTCATCCACAAAATACTGATTGAAAATTATTCCTTATTCATCCACAAAATACTGATTGAAAATTATTCCTTATTCATCCACAAAATACTGATTGAAAATTATTCCTTATTCATCCACAAAATACTGATTGAAAATTATTCCTTATTCATCCACAAAATACTGATTGAAAATTATTCCTTATCCTCCAAAGTAAATTTTGATATAATTCGATTTAATGTGATTTGTTTTTGTATCCATTTCAGATGGGGCCTCATCTGATGATACGAATGAAGATATTTACAAACTCATTCAGACATTACAGGTATGAAAACAATGCTTGTATGAGGTATTTTGGCTGGCATGCAGAATGTCAATGGTTCTATCTGGCTTGACCAGCCCTGCATATTTAGGGGTCTTTCTCCATCATTACGAACTAGGCATTCCTATAGGGGCGATTATGTTTGGGGTCTCTCTCCGTTATTATGAACTAGAAATAATGTTGATGCAATGTAAACCTGTATTTACAACACATTGCCTAGCTATTTTTTTTACATGATGTCTTAGGGCCTCCATGGCATTTGGGTAAGAGTACAAGTTACTTTTTTACTAAACGACTTTCGGAAAACATTTGCATAAGTCAAACTATCATTGCACAGCATCAATTGTATTGGATCACTTGTACTATATTAATTATATTGTACCAATTTTACTACATTAATTGTATTCTATTACAGTCAAACTTGTGTTAAGAGGCCAGCCTATGGGACAGAGTAAAATGGCTGTTTAAGACAGGTTCAGCTTAACACAAGTTGATTTACACTATAAATCCAACAATGGGACTCTGTATTGGCTGTTTAAGGCAGGCTGGCTGCTTAACACAATTTATACTGTACTTGTAATTCATTAGTTGTGTAACAGTCTAACTAATGTTAAGCAGCCACCCTTTTAAGCAGCCAACCTGTCTTAAACAGCCACTACAGAGTACCATTGTTAGATTTATAGTGTACATCAATTTGTGTTTAAGACAGGTTCTGCTTTAACAGCCAATTTACTCTGTCCCATAGGCTGGCCTCTTAACACAAGTTTGACTGTATATCATTTGGAACTATATATTTCACAGAGACTTGTGATGGATAATTTAGCAGTAGAGGAAGACAAACAGAACCTTAAAGATGTGGGCTTGTTACTGACAGCCATCTTTCAGTTAGTCAATGGGATTAAGGGTCAGTTTGACAAGATGGAACATGTGTTAAGCTGGATTGAGAAAATCTGCAAAGAAAATGACATAGGTAAGAACAGAACATAGTTTATTAATCAATTTCGGTAGTACATAGTTATATTTTACATAGTTTATACAAAATATAATATAGTGTGGTTTTGAAGGAAGGTTATACTTAATTAGAGAATCAATATTTGATATCAAAGAGTGCAGAAATTATTCAAAAAGCAAAATTGATACAGTCAAACTTGTGTTAAGAGGCCAGCCTATGGGACAGAGTAAATTGGCTGTTTAAGACAGGTTGGCTGCTTAACACAAATTGATGTACACTATAAACCTAACAATGGGATTTTCTGTAGTGGCTGTTTAAGGCAGGTTGGCTGCTTAAAAGGGTGGCTGGTTAACACAAGTTAGACTGTATTGTTGTGAATGATTATGGGTACTCAAAAATATTTGATGAGCCTCTAGTGCAGATTTTATGTATTTTGCTTTATTTATTGACAAAGCTTTATATAGTTATACTTGGTAATATATTGTTTTCTCATTATTTGAAAGGTTTTACAATTCAATATGAAATGGTAAATATCCTCAACGGTAATACATCGTTTTCTCATTATTTGAAAGGTTTTACAATTCAATATGAAATGGTAAATATCCTCAACGGTAATATATTGTTTTCTCATTATTTGAAAGGTTTTACAATTCAATATGAAATGGTAAATATCCTCAACGGTAATATATTGTTTTCTCATTATTTGAAAGGTTTTACAATTCCATATGAAATGGTTAATATCCTCAACATCATGGGATGTGTAACACACACAATACCTCTCTTTTCAAGGTAGAGCATTCTTGGTGTATTGCCCTGTCTGTATTCTTAGAGAATGATTTGCTGGCAAAATGTATCAGTATAGCTTATATTCAAAATTTGCGTAGATTGGAAAGTATCCGATGTGTTGGGATTTTCCTGTATTATCCATGCATTATAACACTCATAGACGCATACTTTTTGAGATTTCAGTCACTTTTTAGTGTCAAAAACGCAAGAACCAAGGTCTCTCTGAAATACTGGTTAATGCTTTTTCTATATGTCGTGTATTTCAGATGATATACCGCTGTGCAAACTGTTATTGTCATCTCTCCTCACTATGACGCAGAAAACAAAGACCTCTCCAATAATAGTGAGGGATCTGGCGCAAGATGTTCACTCTGTTCTAGGGGACAATGATCAGGTGAGAACCAGATTTGCATTTTATTGTTATTCAAACTTATTTACTTTACATTGATGCTTTTTAAATTTACTCGCGATTCCTTCCTGGATACTAAACCAGTTCTTGCGCTGGTTTGTCAGCTAATCCCAGCAATATCCAACTGGAATTCAGGAACCTTGGTACAAGAGGCGGATGCTCTACTACTGCAACACTTTTCCCCAGTGTTCTTATTTAAACCATACACTAAGACATGGCCTTAGAAAACTTTTATTGATGGCATGTAAACAATTTCCTCATATGGGATTTTGCACTTTTCTCAAATTATAGTATGGGTCGGAAAAAACTTTCATAAACAAATTAACATGTTACACACAATAAATAGGTGTGAATGATAACTCTTGATTTATTATACATTTACTTACAGTTTTCCTTTCATGTTTCAGCAGACATACAGGGGTTGACCATTCTTCTGAGATGTAAGGATTCATACGAATTGACTGTTTCTTGTTTAATGATCAAATCATTCTTAAAATAACGGACAAACAAAAGAAAATCATACAAAATGAATCTCATATTTGCCAAAGGGTAAGGTTGGAATTACGATTATAGCTGAAAATGTAAATTTATGTATATATGAGTGTTTATTTTATTAATATGTAGGGTGTTGAAATGGACGATCAGACCAACTATGGGCTGGTGACTCAGAGAACAGCTGCTCCAACTGTGTTACAGCTTGTTATAGGTCAAATTGACAGGGAACTTGATGACACAGACTGGGTAGTGGCCAGAATTAAAGCAGAAATTGGCACAAATACAAAATCAGGTTAGTCTGAGCAAAATGTGATTTTGTTGATTTCCTTGCTTAGAAACTATGTTAACTTGAGAAGCTTTAATATTTCTGCAGATTACATTTGGGAGAATATGTTTATGATAGTATACTAGCCTCCGTGGCCTAGTGGTTAGAGTACAGAACTTGAAATCACATGGCCCCTCTCCGCGTGAGTTCAAATCCTGAGAGGGATATGGATTTTCATGAGAGGCAGTCTCCCGATTGACTTACGGAATGCCGATGGTTCTACCCGCCTTGACCAGCCCTTGCGGGCAGTTGAGTAAGGGGTCTTCCTCCATCATTAAGAGTCGGGCATCGCTACATAACTGAAATAATGTTGATGTAAAACCTATATAAAAAAAAAAAAAAAATGAAAGTATACTAAGAATAAAGAAATTAAAATTTGTCTTTTGTTTAATGATGAGGATTGATTAAATCTCAATTTGTGTTTAAATGGTTGTTACCTATACATGGGTGAAAGTGTTCAGGATTATTCCTGAATTTCAGGTTTTTGAGACCTTTTGTCCCTATATAATGCATGCTATAGCAAACATGCCTTTTCAGGATAATGAACTACAGATTTCAGGTTTTTGAAATTCTTCAACTTTCACCCATACCTATAGAGCACAATCTCTGGAATAGTCCTTTTAAACCCATTTTTGACCATGTATTGACCATATATCCAAAACCTAAAATGTCTGCTTAATTTTGTTAAGAAAAGATACTCAGAGTTTCAGACAGGCTAGATGAAGTTCGTTCCAGCAATACAAGAGTAAAGGCTTCAATACTGATGACATTTAGTGACATTGATTGACTTGATGTACAGATGTTAATGTAGAAACTGAAAATAGTAAATTGGAGACTTCTCTGGATCTAATCTGTTTGCATAAGCATGAGCATGAAGTTGGTTCCAGCACTACAATGGTTAAACTATATATTCTATTCAGGTGACGAATCACCCCAGCTTACCCAGAGAGAAGGGAAGGAGAAGTCTGTGTGTACAAGGTTGGGTATTCTGGTGGGAGCTTTCCATGAGCTAGTGCAGACTGCTGTTCCCCTGGGACCCTGCACAGAGCTCCTCATGAAAACGGTCACCAAACTGTATGGTACTCTCACATCCGTGGCAAAATATGTAAGTACATGGGTAAAAGTGTTCAGGACAATTCCTGAATTTCAGGTTTTTGAGACTTTTTGTCCCTATATAATGCTATAGCAAACATGCCTTTTCAGAATAATGATCTACAGATTTCAGGTTTTTGAAATTATTCAAATTTCACCCATGTAAGTAGATTATAGTCTCCACTTGAAATCACAAAGCTTGGCTCCTCTGTGTTGGTTAAAATCCCAGTGATGGCTTATTCTCCTGACTGACCTACAGGATGCTTCTGCCTAGATGGTTCTTTCTGGCTTGACCAGCCCTTATGGGCAGTTGGGTATGGGGTCTTCCTCCATCCTTAAATCTGGCAACGCAACATAACTGATATAATGTTCATGTGATGTAAAACTCATGTATTGATAAAAACAGATTATGGATTATACATTTTGTAATTGCTTATGAATGCATGGGAAAATCGTTATCACTAACAACTTTCAATCTCATATATTTATTTTCCCTTATATCTCAAAACAATTAGAATATAGTGAACATTTTGTGCATCACAATGTTTTTGGATGTTTTACATTAACACTTAAGAAGCTAAGTATATGATATAATGCACCCCTTTTCTCTCTCTATCTTTCTTCCTATTTCAACCATATCTATCTAAATCCCTTCCAATCTTTCCCTCTCTCAATAATTTCACAATCTATAATTTTTTTGTTCTATTGCCTGCCATGCTGTCATTTTATTAAGAAGAGGGACTCGACATGCTTGAAACTTCAGTCCCAATATTTTATTTTAAGTTTTACAGTAAAATATGTTTAATCTGATAGAGGTGTAATGATGTATTTCAGTATTTGATGCTCTACACAACAAAGACAGGACATTTAACAACCCGATTTGAGAAACTTGTGAAGATGGCTGGAACTCACCTTACACAGTTCTGTTATGCTATGATCACTTTTATACAGGTATGTTGATTAACCTTTCAATTAGTGAAGTTTGCGAAATGAGAACATTTTATCAAGTTGTTAAGTCACAAAGATATCCCCGAAAAAGTTTAATTTGAATGATATTTGTTGATATCAGAAATACTTTATCTGTGACTGTCATGGAAAGTGACGATGCTAATTGGCTCTACACATAGGACTTGTCATTATTATAGTTATAATTTACATGTTACGGGGGCCTAGTTCAATACCTTTCCCTCTAATGTTTTTTTTTTTGGGACTTGTTCAAATTGATAGCAACAGCAGACAACAACTTTGATGAATAAAATTGTATTCTACAGTTGCTTTCAGTTTTGTCTCAGAACTAAAGCCTATGTGAGTGAAATATTTTTATTCTACAGTGATGAAGTACCAATTAAGATGATGGAAGCTTGCAAAATGAGAATTTGCTTGTTTTGTTTCAATGTTTTCAAAATACTTGTGTTGAAGTTTGAATATTAGCTACATCTCAGGAGGTGATGTAAATGTAAATGAAGTAAAAAAAAAAAAGCCATGGGGTGAAGATGATAGGCGTCTATACTGATGATATATAGTGACATTGATTAACTTGATATACAGAGGTTGATGTAGAAACTGAAAATAGAAAAAGGTGTGTAAAGACAAAAATTGACAAGGAGAAATTTACTGAAATATTGCTTGAACATGTTTAAAAACCGAATGGGACAAAATAGATAAAAATTGAGGATTAAACATGATAACTGACTTACACATTGCTGTCATTGAAACATTACCGTTTACGTCTTTGCGCTCTTTATAACCACTACACTGTCAGTCGGATATTTGGCAAGTGATTTCCGTGCAGGAAAATGACGACACAGGTTTGAAACCACAAGATGGTATGAATCATTTGCAACAAGGGATCAATTCAAAAGGTATAATCAACAATGTATTATTTTATTATTTTGCATTTTTGTGTTTTCTTTGTATATTTGTATCGATTTTTCCATTTCAGTCATCCTAAAGTTTCTGATTTCTTTATACCTGTATTAGGTTTTTTCACTTCATTCTTTCAAAAGGTTTTGATTTCTTTATAAATTTGTTGTTTTACCACTTCAGTCCTCTGAAAGTGAGAAGATACAGCATGCGCCTCCAGAAAAAGGGAAGAAGAAAAAAGATGATAAGAAGAAAGGTGCTGCAGTGCAGGCAGGGAAGGTGAAAGTCTTTTAATGTCCTCATGTCTTAAAAAACCAAGAGTTTAATTCAAGGCTATTGCTAGTCTTTCATAAAAGTGCATGACTTGCTATCGTTTTGCATTAAACCCCCAAAATGGCTTTGTTTGAAATATTCTTAAACAAACAACAACACAAATTGATTTTGACAAAAAGAAAATGCTCATGATGATGTTTTTGTTCCCTTTTCACACAATGATTCACACAATATATTCAATATTTTTCATTTACTGAAATAAATTCAAACACAACATGAATAGAACAACATAAAGCAAAAAAACATAGTAAATGGTTAAAAAGCTTTTTTGTTTTGCCACAAAATAACAGCCGCATGTATAGAAGAATATGGTTCTTGACTTTTTTTAGTTGAGTGAATTAGAATGTGTATGAAGTGTTTAATGTTTATCTATTGCAGGCTGCTTTCAAACAGACAAGAACCATACCAAACCTGATATTTGCTATAGAGCAATATGAACGATATCTTATACAGCTCTCGAAAAAGTCAAAGGTAATTAAAACCAGAATTTATATTAGAGGCTAAAAAATTTTAAAGGAAAATCAAAGACAATGTTGGGTCTGATGTCAAGTCAATTTATGGATTGAGTCTAATTAAAAGATGATATGGAATCAAAGCTTATTTTTTTTTTTGGTGTTGTGATAAAAAGAAAAGTGAAATGAGAGGTAATGTAGCAAAAAATAAGAATATACTCACTTAAACTAATAACGGTTTTGTCCAAACATCATCTGCTACAACGGTTTTGAAGTTGGGATTGATAGAAATTTGTTAATACGATTTGTTTGTTACGATTTGTTTGTGTGAAAATCAGTTTGATTTGAATAATCTTAATCATTTTAACTCTATTCTTTGATCACAGAAAAACCACAGGAAAATCTTTTGAAATACATGAAATATAGAATGTATTAAAATGATGTAGCTGCATTTAAGTTATTTAATTTCTTTGCAAATCACAGATAAGTATGTGTTTGTAAAAAGGAGGTACATACTTATACTTTTTACTAATTTTCCTTATGGTACAGACAAATTCTTATTGAGTACATGTAATGTAGGATGCATTACAATGATATCTACTGCAAAGACATTTATTCAATGTTTTTTGCAAATCATATTTGTGAAAAGAAATCATTTAATTGTATGCATGGGTGCTGCGTGGCCTGGTGGTAAAGGTTGCGGACTTGGAACTCGAAGGTCCTGGGTTCAAGCCTCACAGACACCTCTGGTCGTGGAAATGACCTTTGGCAAATCATTTCAGAGCCATAGCCTAGTACTGATGGATCCAGGAAAGCTGTTAGATAACTGAATAATAGTTGATATTACTCTAAACACCATACCAAAGATTTTCAAAAGTATTTAAACTGTTGGGTTTACATGTAATTCCAGACAAATCTAATGGAACACATGAGCTCCACTGACTCCTCTGGTCGTGGGAGTGACCTTTGGATACAATCGTATCAACTTGGCAATCCCCGTAACAAGTCGGTAGATATACCACGTAAGCAGTTCATAATTTCACCAGAAATCCTGGGGTAATTCAGCTGTTTTCGTGTGGATAGCGCACATGATTACAACATGCACACAGGCACTATATATGTATTTAAATACACACAAATTGGTTATATATCACAATTGAATATTGTTTTTTTTACTCTTTTCATTGAAGATTATCATATCAACACATCTTTGTTTCATATTTTGTCAAGCGTATCTTTTCGGCATTCCCATCTTGTGCTTGGGATTTCCGAGTAAATACAATTGCAAACAGACATGTCCTTCAGTGCTGACCTATTTTCAGAAATGGCTCCCGGTTACCTCCGAGGTTTTCTAAGAAATGGCCGAGGTGTTCGAATGCTTTGAATAGTCACATCAGAGCACTAGCCTAGAACTGGTGGATCCAGGAAAGCTGTTACATAACTGAAAAATTGTTGATACAGCGTTAAACACCATACAAAAAAAAACACAAAAAAAGCAATTGTATGCATTATGTTTTAGACCAATCTCATGGAGCACATGAAGCACAGTCTGCCACGAGACTTCCGAATAAATGTGGCACTCGCTGAAAAGCTTGACGAGGACTCGGATGAACTAAGTAGCGACAACGATGAAGATGCAGATGAGACTGGTGTTCAGGATGAGACGGCTGCGGATGCTGGAAATGAGGTTTGATTTTATCTAATTTCTAGTAACGCCTTTATATTATGCAGAAGGTTTGAGAAACAATTGTGACAAAAAGGAGAAATTGCTCAAAACAAGCAATTTCTCCATTTGTCACAATTGTTTCATCCTTTAATAACAAAGAAAACGGTAATTAGTTAAACTTATTCATTTTACATTGATTGTGAAAGAAGGTTTTTACAATTTAGATAAATCACTCTCAATTCTGCTTCCTGAATACATAACCAACACTCACGCCGAATGTGGATTAATGAAATGTTGCAAGGCAGATCCCGCTTATCATAGGATTCAAACCCACAACCTGAACAATTGGGATCTTGTGAGAAAGGAAACAGCATTTTGCTAAGTATTGTGAAGTATGGCTGAGGAAATATAAGGTCTTTGGATTAGTGTACTGACTTGTAGCTATATGACCAAAAAACTGTCTTAATTTTGTTAAACTTGATGTTGTCAACATCAATGGCCGATCAGCTTTATTTCAGAGTTCTGGAAAGGTGAATAAGTGTGCCAATTTTTGAAATAGTACAGATATACTGTTTATGATATGTAAGATAAGATCCCTACAACATCAATGGCTTGTTTTTAATTCAGAGGTCTGGAAAGGTCAATGGTTAAGTGTATGAATTATTGAAATATGACCGATATACTGTTTATATGTTAAGCTTGTTCCCTACAACATCAATGACTTTTCTGTTTATTTCAGAGTTCTGGAGAGGAAGCATCTGATGAAGAGAACATTCAACCAGCAAATGACGAGCCAAGCACACAGGAACCTCCGGCTAAAAAGGTTAAAACAACCACGCAGAATAGGTTGAAGTCTAAAAACAAGTGATGACTAATCCAGTACAGTACAATCCTAACTTGTGTTAAGCAACCACCCTTTTAAGTAGCCAACCTGCCTTAAACAACCACTACAGAAAGTTCCATTGTTAGATTTATAGTGTACATCAATTTGTGTTAAGCAGCCAACCTGTCTTAAACAGCCAAATTACTCTGTCCCATAGGTTGGCTCTTAACACAAGTTTGACTGTATCTCAATCTCTTGCATGGGATTTTGTACCTTATCCAAACTGGAATTAGGTGTAGACAAAAATAATCAACCATAAGCTTTAACTGAAAAAAAATGTTCCATCTGGGTATTGGAGGATAATTCCATTTAGTGTTGGACTGCAAAAGCTGTGAATGGGTTAAAGTTATTGTGAAAAAGGGAGATAGTTCATTTTTTACAGTCTATAAGCTCAAAACTATCCAGAACAGGGGAAGATTGAATCTGTCATACCTTACTCTAGTGTTATCTAATCTCCTCAAATTGTATATTACATACGGTATTGAATGGTAAGCCTTCACTTTATAATACTGCACTTAGACTCATCTGCTAAACAATAATTCAGAAACCATTGTGACACAAGGAGAAATTGCTTGTGACAAGCAATTTCTCCTTGTGTCACAATGGTTTCTATCAAAAATCAAATACAGCATGTTATTTTTTTTTTAATTGTGATTTGCTGTTCCTCTCCATTTTGACAACTTACAAATAAATATGTTAAAAATGTCTGTTACAAATGTCTATGTTAAAAATGTCTGTTACAAATGTCTATGTTAAAAATGTCTGTTACAAATGTCTATGTTAAAAATGTCTGTTACAAATGTCTATGTAAAAAAATGTCTGTTACAAATGTCTATGTTAAAAGTGTCTGTTACAAATGTCTATGTTAAAAATGTCTGTTACAAATGTCTGTTACAAATGTCTATGTTTAAAATGTCTGTTACAAATGTCTATGTTAGAAATGTCTGTTACAAATGTCTGTTACAAATGTCTATGGGTCTTTTTGAAAGGTTATATGTAGAAGCATGAGTTTTATCATGAGACCTTGTACATTGTATTTGTTTAATGTATACTTGTTTGCTTTATATTGTTTAAGAGAGTTTTTTAATGTTAATAAAGTACCGTGTAACTTACAACATTGTTGTGTATTTCATTTCCATCAAGACTTGCACAGATAAAGGGTGTGTCTGTGTCCTTTTGGTTTGCATACAGAACTCTTAACCACACAGCCCCTCTTGGCATGGGTTCAAATCTGCGTACAAATGTAGGCGTACATTTGGGTTTTCATGAGAGATCGTCTTCTTAAAAGCTGGTCCAACGCCAGAGCGTTCAACAAATAAGACCCAAACATTTGCGCCTATCAATGTATTGAGTGAAAATCTCGATTCTTTTTATAATCATGGGGTTATTATCTACAGCACATTAGTAGTGTCACGTGGTTAGAGTGCCGAGGGGCCTCTGTGGCCTAGTGGTTAGAGTACATAACTTGAAACACATGACCCTTCTCTGTATGGGTTTAAATCCTGGTACCCGCATTTGGATTTTCACGAGAGGCATTCTCTTGACTAACGCAGTGCCGATGATTCTACCCGGCTTGGCAAGCTCTTATTAACAGTTAAATACGGAGCCTTCATCATTTAGAGTCGGGCATCGCAACTTAACTTAGATAATGTTGGCGTTGGCGCGATGTAAAATCCCATAAAAGTAGATAGAAAAAAAAATAACACCATTATATTTTTTTTCCTGGAAATGGCTGTTAGGTTGTAATGCTTTCCAGAATGGCATGTATTGGGGGTAGATTTTTTTTGTGTCGTCAGCTTTCCAAAAGCTTAAATATCTGAGGAAAGATACTCAGAGTAGCAAACAGGTTAGATCACAGGCCAGCCGCCAATTTACTTGGCGGCTGGCCTTGATCCAACCTGTTTGCATAAGCATTAAGTAGGTTCCAGCGCTATAAGGGTTTAAAACTTGAATCACAATGTCGTTTCATACACACTCTATTTGGATGCATGTGTAGGTATATCCCCACGTTTTCTTATGAACAAAGATATCCGGTGATGGAAAATCAAATGATTACAGCAAAAGATCACCTGTAATCCATTATCCCGAAACTTTATTGCCTTTTTTGTTTGATCTGTTCATTTTTCCGCCCACGGATACTTGAGTTGTCGAGTTACATAATGTTTTATGTTGATATATGAACATGAGTGTGTTTGTATCTTCTCAGGCTATGTTTACAGGCTCCCCACTATCTACAATTACTATGAGATTATGAGAAAAAAACACTATTCTGTATGTTTGAAATATTCTTTAGTAAATAAGTAAATAAAGTTAAATGAGAGAAATAGTATCTCAGCAAAGGAAGTTTTAACTTATAGGATTTCCCCCTTTTGTACTAGGTCGATTAAACTACCCCTATACTTACAAATAGTTTGATAAACAGTGCGGGTGAATATTGATTTTTTTATTCGAACAAAAGTCGCATCCTCATTTGGGCAACTCCTTCCTATTTCTTAAATTTGACTGTGAATACATGATGTCGAGAAAAACAAGATTTCACAATACTTTGAAAGGGACACAGGACCTCTAGCAATACAGTTAAAGAGTTACAATCGGCCTTATGTAGTGCTGGAACCGACTTCGTGCTTTTGCAAGCAGGTTAGGTCGCAGGCCAGCCACCAAGTAAATTGGTGGTTTGCCTGTGATCTAATCCGTTTGCAACTCTGAGTATCTTTCCTCATAAAAAAGCAGATATTCATGATTTTGGAAAGCTGACGACACACATATCTCTTTTTAGAAAATTATCCAGCAATCTAAGGGTTAACCGACCACAGAATCATGGTGTTTAAGACAATTAGAGGTTTGATACAGACCCAAGTCATTTAGAAAGTTTCAGTAGCAGCTTTATGAATGACTGGCGTTTTATTATATCCCTTTGTGCCTTTTGTTTTAATAATCATTATCTTCTATTTTTTTTTGTTTACTTTCTTTGCTTTGATCACAGTTTGACGCACCTACTTGTGTATCTCTAGGTTCAATTTGTGCAGGTGAAAGATAACGTCATATTCTAAAATAGAGGGTACTGCGTTGTATGGGTGTTCGAGCATACAACGGTACCCCGTCGGAATATCCCCCACTCCCCCATAATGGAATCAGTAACTGGTTGAAAATGAGTTCATTCTACAATGTCATGTAAAGATCGCAAACGGAATGTGAAATGTGACCATTGCTTACTTATATATTTCCTGCTTAAACTTCTTATTTTGTTGAATCATTGAAATCCTCTCGAGAAAAAAAATCGTTTCGTGTATAAAGTATGAAACAGGGCACAATTTATTTTAATAAATAACGTTTTGTCATTGACCATAAAGCATATTTTTACTTCTACTATTTTTAATTGGTTTCGCAAAAGATTTCAACTGACAAAGGTTCTAGAATCATTTTTTTTTTCAAATATTGCGTTACAATATTTTTTCAATATTGATGGTTAAGAACCATTATCCTTGGCAAGCAATTTATTTTTTGCCACCGTAGATGTCCGTATGTTTGTCAAACAAGAACATGCATATATAAAACAAAGGGTAATCAGAAGCATGGGTGATATATTTGCACATAACGACAGATTCAGGTAAAGATAATATTGCTTATGTGGGCGGAAGGCACGACAGTTGTACGTGAACAACTATGTCGACCAAAAGGGGACGAAATTATTGGTTTTTCTGCAGCATGGTCAATATGCTGAGCGAGCAGAATTAAAAGGTTCATGTTCACAGATGTTAGAATATTTTGGAAGTCGAAACATGATATTTTTGAAATTTTCGCAACAGCTGCACTGTTATATCATACGCACTTCAGAAATAGTCATTGGAAGCAAAATAAGATCGTTTTCGTGATGTGTATTATGGTGAATTAACATGTATTTTAATCCAGAAACGTGATATCGCTTTTGAGATCAACCGCATATGAATTGTACAAGCACATTCAAGTACTGATCAAACAGCAATATCATAAGTTTCGACCCCCCTTTTGTGCACCATAAACTACCGTTAATAAAATCTAGGCCATTGAAAAAAAAATAAAGTGTTCATCCGAAATCGACGTCGAACTTAAGTCTGGATCGCCCGCTGTTTCGCTATTATAGTGTATTGGAACTTAAGTCTGGATCGCCCGCTGTTCCGCTATTATAGTGTATTTATACATGTATCTAAATAATATTTTTGTCGCTCAACATTATTTGTGTTATGTTGCGATTACAGACTCAAAATAGTCTTTACGCCCTCGTGTGGAAAATACCTTTCTTATTCTTCGAACATTTGGTTGAGAGCTTCTTCTCTTTGTTCGCTTGTGTCATGGTGATAAATGCATGATGATGCGCAATCTGAACACATCGGGTTTATCCAATGAAAACACCTCTGAAATAATAGGGATGACGCCATATTGTTTCCCGCGAGAATGCCGTCACTTTACTTTCGTTTTTAAAAATAGATCTTAAATGTGAAATCTTAAAAGTCGTTAAATTTGATCAAGGAAACAACTATACATGTCACAACAACAGTTTCGCCATTTGGTATGAATTACTGATAAAAAATGATTTAACAGGATGTCCAACACTTCCATACACATTGAACTACTTAACGTGCACGCTTAGAAAATGTGTAAATTGGCGGATGCCGATTTAAATTGGCGGATGCCGATTTACCCGAAAAATTGTAACCCTACACTTATATCCGAGGTGTATTTCACAGCTCACGGAAATACCCGAGTAGTTCCGATTGGATTATGTGGTCTGTTAGGGAGTGGCATTTGGCCCAGCATCATCTGACTTCAACTCTCTAGGTGTTCTGTCGGTGCTACCCATCCCTTAGCTCCTGACCAAGAGATCTACCCTGGGAACACAGGGGCTATTTGTCCATAACTGGGGGTCTGTTCATGGGCAGTCGGGTTTTCGACCTGGCCGATATCGTTTACTCATTACAGATTATTTATTCAATACGAGTATTCATTACAATTTATCTATTACCTATCAATAACTAATTACAAATTTTCTATTTACTCTCGTTCTTTTGTTACAAACTCTTAGTTATTTTTCTTAAACCAAATATATTTTAGTCTGTAAGTAATTCAAATCCACATCACCATGATGCGCGCTAAATAACCTAAGCTGTCGATGTGCCTTAACCGTTACTAAACAATTTTCACCCTTGGCCGCAGATAACTCTAGAAAACATTGTGGGAAAATGAGAAATTGCTCGTAACGAGCAATTTCTCATTTTCCCACAATGTGTTATTCTCTATCAGGGGATTACTTTTCAATTTTATCACATTTTGAAATGCCGTGTGCAGACTCTTTCACTTTGGGACAGTCGTAAATTTTGCGTTTGGTAATGGGTTAAACCACCATTCATTCATTCACTCATTCATTCACTCATTCATTGTGTCTGGTATACGGCATGTCTAGGGGTAGACCTCCTCCGAGTCCCTGCGGTTCTGCTCGAGTCTTCACGGCCCACATCTCAGTATGCCACCACGTGGAGGTACTGCATTGGGCTTGACTGTGAGAGGCTATGTACTGGCAGAGAAGTCTTGCAAACAAAGTCTGCTTTCCTATTCACATAATGCAAGGCTAGCCAGCGGTGAAGGCTGAAAGCGGAAGGTGACATGCACACAAGCACACAACACTTCGCATCGCAGACCTTTGGCGCACGTTGAGTGAGATCTGAATGATAGGCCTTAGCACCATAGAAAATATACGGGTTCGTCTTCTTGCGTTGTAAATTTTCATATTATCGTTTGTTTTCAAGTGTCGCCTTTACAAGAATACAGACGGTGAAAAGTCGAGAAGTTATAAATGAACCCTTCAATTTTGAGTTATATTTTTCTATTGTTGATTTATATTCGACTGAATATGGTAAGGGGTGTGTTTTGCCATAAATACGTAAGATGTGCCATGATTTTCCTTAAATAAAATGAAATTAAGTGATTATGCGCTGGAATTCAAATTCAGTTTTACGGAGGATGTGAAGCTTTTGAGACCCGATTAAATGAATATAAACATTTTTTTTATTACTTTTCCTTTATTTCTAAAATATTACAATTTGCAAAAACATTCACACATGCATGTGTTATAGGAAAGAAAATCGGTTGAGGCAAGATTTGCATCAAGGTGCCATATTTTGAGGTTTTAATCGTCTTCCAAAGACGATTTCAATATGTTCACATGTCTGATAACCTTGGCTGTCTAGGACCGACTGAGTACGTGTTCTGCAATGCTTTTATGAGGTTGGTTGTCTTTTTGCCGTTTTATTTGCTGCCTTTTGTCGTGATGGGGTTCGCCTTTCGATTTAATTTGATGGTTTTTGTTGACATTTATTGCCTTGGATTTTTTTATTCATTGTTTTATGATATATTTTATTTGTTATGCAAAGCTGTGTCGTATTTGCTTTTTTCAATCATTTGTCTGTTCGTTTGACATGAATAGTTTTGTGGAACAGATAGACAGACTAAGAGAGACAGACAGACGCAGACAGACACAAAGGAAGACAGAGCCAGACACAGATGGAGATACAGACACAAAGAGCGATTTCTGCTTGTCAGTCATTAATATTTATGCCTGATACATGTTTTAATACAGACTTTCTTTGACAAATACTTGAGCCTCAATACCAACCCAAACCTATATCTTATTTTCTACCAAATAAAGATGCATAAGTGAAGTGCGCTTTATGATAGTCCTTATTCATTTGTGACGTTTGTTTTACTTCTTAGGCACCTGTTAAGAGGTTTATTGTTTCTTAATCAAACCAACACTGTATTCTTTAACAGATATACTCCCGGATCATTTCAGACGCCATTGTGACTAAAGGGCGAATTACTCCTCATGAGCAATTTATCTTTTTTTTTCACAATGGTTTCTACCCAATATAGCATGTCCTATTTCTAATTCGCCTGCAGTTTTTTGCAATTTTCATCAGTCAACAAATGCACATGTGTTGGAACGGGTAAATGCTAATTCTCATGGCATCACATGATCATATATAATTCTATAAACACTCTTAATGTTTCAAGAACTGATCCTTAACAATCCTTACAGCAGAAAAGCAGTTTTTATGATGTCGCGTCTGATATAGTTTTAAGGCGTCGGTTGAGATATTATAAATCATGCTGGTTCAAATTGATTGAAATAATGCTATCAGTTCAGAAACCACCTAATAGATAACATGCCTCGACCACGCTTAAACCTTTACCGAACTACCCCTGCGATTTGCGTGTCACCTGTCTGATACAGAAAATATATTTTAGAAAAGATATGAGGGCTTCCTAAATCAATAAAAGGCGAGTATCGCAGCATAAATGAAATAATGCTGAAGCGATGTAAAAACTAAGTAAGTATAAATGTGTAAATAAACATCTGTTTGCGGACATTTGTTATGCAGTCTCATCCTTGATCAACACACGTTATCAAGTATACGTCGATAGAACTCTGGGTCCCAGATTCGAGCCCCACTTCTGGTTTAGTGGTAGTGTTCTTTGGCAACACTCTTCAGGGCCCGAGCCCAAAAGGGGTGAATCCAGGAAAGCCGTTACATAACTAACGAATTATTGACAGGGCGTTAAAACCCATATGAAAAACCAATCAAAGTCCTTATCGACCCTAAATTCGGTCGAAGGCAAAATGTGTCATTAACCCTTAGAATGCTAGGGGATTTTCTAAAAATAGATTTTTGCGTTGTCTGCTTTCCAAAATCTTAAATATCTGCTTAATGCTGATAAGGTAGGTCAGATCAGATACCAGCCGCCAATTTACTTGGCATTTGGCCTGGATCTAACCTGTTTACTTTAAGCATGAAGTCAGTTCCAGCACCATTAGGGTTAACCATGGATTCTTCTCTGGTAAAATGTTACACTGAAAAACGTTAAGTCATTAAAGTACGCACATTTTCGTTAACCCTTTACCAAGCAATAACGACATTTTACCGGCTTTGTTGCAGTCGACACTGGATAGCATTGTGGGAAAAGGAGAACATGTTCTTAACGAGCAATTTTTCCTCTTCCCACAATGTTTTCTGCCATACCAGAATATCCTTTTTTCGATATAATCATGTTTTGAATTGTTGTCTGCACATTTGGGATAGTCGAACATTTTGCGTTTGGTAAAGGGTTAAGGAAAGAATTGCGTACAGTGATTAGGTGGGGTTGTGTGGGAGGTCAAACTGAATATTTATACCAGTTCATTCAGGCGAAGGTCAATTAAAAAGATTACATTCATCAGCATGGCGGATTTGTCAAGACTTTACTACGTTTTGTTCACCTTGCAAGGAACGACACTAACATGGTGTAGATTCATTTAGATTTGAATGAAATATACACCCCATAAAGGTTTTGTGTTGATCAATTGTATATAGATTTTCTGGATAAAAGATGTACATTAAACACTTTATTATGCTGTCAAAAGATAATGCAAGCCAAAATATATACGATATAGACACCAATTTAAATAGTTTTATACAATAGTCTGCACAACCTTTTCATTAAGTGTCGTAAAACATTTACTAAAGAAGCAATGCAAATACATGTAGATGATTTTAATCGATTCTCTCTGTTCGAGTCAAGTTGATTTGTCCCATCATTTCAAATGAGATGGGAAAATAAACCTGACACGTCAAGATGACGCGCGTTTTTGTCCTGTAAGTCAATGATCGTTTAATTACAATGTAGTCCGCATTATCCGATCATTTTAAGCTGAATGTTCTAGTTCTTCCAAATCGAAAGCAACATTTTACGGTTATATCAAGTATAGTTATTATCAAAACTGGGTTTTATTGTAAATCATAAGTTGTTAACGGTAGGGGCTTCAAAGCAAATTGATTCAAAGTAAGGGACCATAAAATATTTTACTGGATAGCGCCGTAAAATAGTACATGTAGATGGAAAACGTCTTTCCTAATGTATTACAGAAGTAGCTCTAGAAATCGACATTCCTGAAACATTTGAGACCGAAAGAGCTTACATTGGTTTGTCTGTTTGCCTATGTTGATAAAACGTCTTTTAGGACCATCTTCTGAATACAGAAAAAAGTCAGAAAAGTATTGGCCTGTTTTTTTTTCCTTTTTATACATTGGAGATATATCAGTGTTCGAACTGTAAGGTTCCATTATACACCAGAGGTAGGAATCATATATCTCTATAGATTATAAACACACTTATACTGAAACTGATAAATGAAAAAATAAATGATTGAATTGATAGATATATTGATATATGACTATATGAAAAAAGAAACTAATTTGTATTTTCGTTTTCTGCTTGTTTCAAATACCTTTCTGTTACCTACATACCTATCATGCATGAATTCCCTTTTTTTTATCAAATACGTATAGACCTGTCGAAAGAAAAGTGTTTGGCACACACTTATTCGTAACATAACATTATCCATCATGACGTTCGAATACAAGATGTTTAGTTGTCAAACGACGAACCGAAGAAAATGTCTGCATAGTAAATGTTTGTTCCCAGTGGTTTGTTGGAGGTACACTAGATACGGGACAGCACTTGAAAGAAAGTTGTTTTAGGCACACCATATATCGGACAAAACCTCACCGTAATCTCATATAGATATAAAGACTAGCACAATAAATTTCATTTCAAAGGGAGTTACCTTCATTTAGAAATATAAGTAAACTCAAAAATAGAATCAAGTGGGTAATAAATAACGTTTGTGAAAATGGTACCTTTGAGGGGTCATTTATGTTCATGCACGATCGTTCATCTTTGTTTATAACATTCCGTGATCTACTTTAAAGGTTCACTGATTAGTGGAAATATGGATGTTAAAATCAGTTTATTTTAATTGCCCAGTAGGCGTACTGTTCATTCGGAACACCTCGGCCATTTCTTAAAATAACCTCGGAGGTAATGGGGAGCCATTTTTGAAAGTAGGTCAGCAACGAAGGGCCAATCGTATCTACTCGGCAATCCCCGTAACAAGCCGGGGATTGCCGAAAAGAGCCGATTGACAAAATATGAAACACAGATGTGTTGATATGATCATCTTTAATGAAAAGGGTATAAAACCCATTCAATTGTGATAAATAACCAATTTGTGCGTATTCAAATACATATTTAGTGCCTGTGTGCATTTTGCGTTATCCGCCGGAAATAAGGCGAATTACCCAAGGATTTCTGGTGTATTCATGCACTGCCTACGAGGTATATCTACCGACTTGTTACGGGGATTGCCGAGTAGATACGATTGCGTACTGTTATGTGATACGTATTGAAGAATATTCTTTGAAAGCAAAATAAAATCGCTATCAATTCTTTAACCCTTTCCCAAACAACACATTTTCGACTGTCCCAAATTGATAGAGTTTGCAGACGACATTACAAAATTTGATGAAGTTGGAATATAATCTTCTGATAGGGTAGAAAACATTGTGGGAAAAGGAAAAATTGCTCGTCACGAGCAATTTCTCCTTTTCCCGCAATGTTTTCTAAAGTCGTCTGCAACACAGCGGTCAAATGTCGTTCTTGTTTGGGAAAGGGTTATCTCAAAAGCGTGACATCGCTTTTGAGTTCGACCGCATATAGAAAGACACTCAATTGATACATAAGGCAAAATGGCCACCAGACCACAAGTAGTCAACATTCAAAAGAAAAGGTCTTATCGTACTAAGCCTAAATTTAGGATTTAATTAGATTAAATCACAATAAGATTTAAAGTACTCACTATAAGTATAAACTGTACATACTAAGATAAATTGGCGCTTCTTGAATTTATAAGGCTCTGAAAAGCTTCTTTTAATATTGTATATCAAACAAAAATACAGCAACTGGGTCGCGCAAACGACATTTTATTGCGACTTTCAAATGTCCCCTTCTGTGAACAAGCACCTTTTAAACCTACGTTAATTATTCCATATGCGTGCTATGTTCGATAATAATGAATCTGTTTCAAAATTTTATAGAACCATTATAACCATAAGAGCTCCATAGGAGCAATTCATCCTTTTCTCACCCAGGGGTACGAAGAAACTGGAATTTTTACTTCTATTTTCTTAGTCTGCTTAAGTTATTATGTTAAGATTCTTGACCAATCGCGAGCCATCATAAAGGGGGATAGGTTTTTTGTTTCAAATCGTTTTACCGTGTTTTAGCATTTTTATATAAATAGAAGAAGCACAACTCTTAGAATGCTGCGTAATTTTCTTGGCAGCAAATTGGCGGATGGCCTGGATCCAACCTGTTTGCATACGCATGAAGTCGGTTGTAGCACTAAAAGGGCCAATCGGAACTACTCGGGTATTTCCGTGAGCTATGAAATACACGCTGTGTGTTTTCATTGGATAAACCCGATGTGTTCAGATTGTAAAAGGGCTAAACATGTGCGCCACTTTTCTCGTTGCCGTAGTGGTTTACCTATATATCAAAGAGAAAGTTATTTTCCCGAATGTTATTTTCGTCTGTGTTATCTTTCCATTTGGACTAGTCACTATTTCTGCGATCCGTACTGGAAGGCAGGGGTAGGTTTAAGGCTTCACGTCAAATAAACATACGCGAGTAATTTTCATTAAGAATGATCATATATCTTGTTTCTACACCACACACCAATCGATTCTGAGAAACATCAAACATTTTCATTAATCCGAAAGAGTACAATGTTTACAAGAGGATTTTAACCTGATCTACTACCACAGCTTAGGTTGATCTGAATGCAGTTGATATTGAGTTTGGTGTGTCAACTCTTTTTCTTTTCTTTTTTTTCCATTTCTTTATTTATCAACATTCATGGGTATGGGAAGGTCGTGGCCATTCTTGCTTACCTACATCTTACACTTAAACCGCGTAGTTAACCCTTTCCCAGAAAATAACGACATTTGACGACTTTGTTTGTGACGACTTTAAAACATTGTGGGAAAAGGAGAAATTGGTCGTAACGAGCAATTTCTTTCCTTTTCCCACTAGGTTTTCTGTTCTTTCTGAAGAATACTGTTCAATTTCATCACATTTTGAAATGTTGTCTGCAACTCTTTCAATTTAGGACAATAAAAAAATGTTGTTTGGTAAGGGTTAAGTAAATATGATACAAATAAATGAACATTTCATTACTCTCCTAATCTTACTGATATCTTGGGTAACAAGAGCCGCATTTCATCTAAAACTAATAGAGGCTGCTCTTTTCCAGTTCTATGATTCCTCGATTTGAATTTTGATGTGTCAACTTTTAACCATGGATGTCTAACTATCGTAGTACAGAAATATATGGGCCGCGTCACGCGAAAAGGGGCACTCGGACATAAATAAAAACAGCTGACTCAGCTCTTGGTTAGCGCTATTATTCCAGCATCTAGTCACGACTGTTATCATTTGTATTTATTTAAAGGTAGAACTTGATGTCCTCTAAGATGGCAAACAGTGTAACCCCAGACCAGCCGCCACGTCAGTGACGTGGCGGCTGGTCTGGGGCTACACTGTTTGCTATGTCCGAGTGCCCCTTTTCCCGTGACGTGGCCCATATCATGTTATACGTGCATATGCCATGCAATACGTATGTCGTATAAACATAGTCTCTTAAGACTATATTTAATTGAAGAAACCTTTGGTTTTAACTTGAATATGTCATGTTATACGTGCATATGTCATGTTATACGTGCATATGTCATGTTATACGTATGTCATGTATAAACATGGTCTCTTAAGACTATATTTAATTGAAGAAATCTTTGGTATTAACTTGTTTATGGCATGTAAGCATACGCCATACATATACAAATTCTTTCAGAATTATATTTTCAAAAAGCAATGGAATACAACCCAGTTTCTTCATACAGAAGTTTTATTGCCTTCAGCCAGTTCTATGTTATATGTGTGGGCTAAGAATATAGATAACCTCTTATCGAATGATCTCATGCAAATAGTGAAGTCATCATACAATGGTATTTCTATTAAGTAAAATGCCATTGTCATCATATGCCCATTGCAGTACCTGATGAGGTAACCTGCCTCGACAAATATTTACCAATTCACTCAGACCATCCAAACCGAAAGCAACAGCACACGCCAAATATAGCTTACAAGAAAATTATCTATGAATTGGGAAAAGGCCACTGAAACAAAAAGAACGAATAGCTTATCGTAATCATCCTTTCTGTTTTGTGTTTTTCTAATATCTTTTGTAGAAGAGGCATTTAACCCTTATATTGCTGGAACCGACTCCATGCGTTTGTTAGCAGGTTCGATCCAGGCCAGCCGCCAAATTACTTGGCGGCTGGCCTGTGATCTAAACTGTTTAAAATTACCTGCATACTAAGGATATAAGTGATGTATTGTGAAATATGCGTTCAGCGTTACCAAAGATAACATTCATGCCGTGATAAGCCGGTTACGTCATTGTATTACCACCACACCCTTCGATATATTGGTTAAAACTGGAACAACGGTACATGTAAATATGTATCATGTTCTCCCATAGCCGACTGATAAGAGAACAGGTTACTGTTTTACTTAACAACTTAAGGAACACATTTGCTTAGGTCAGAGCTAATATAAACGCATATGTTCTTAAATAAAGGTTCAATATTGCACGTCTTTGGAAGCGTCCCGGAGTGACGACTCCAATGATGTATTACCTTGTAATATTGCTTAGTCAACATTAAAATGAAAGGGAATGTTCATATACATTGAACTTCTCAACATGGATGCTCATAGGAAAGGTGTTTGGCGCCGGGGACGATTCACCCGAAGTTTGTAACCCTACATTTATATACGAGATGTTTTTCTCAGGTCACTGAAATACCTAAGTAGTTGCGATTGACCAAAGACCATTGCCACAGGAATGACAGTACCGTGTTGTGATAATGCTTCTTTCGATCGAGGAAACATTGATAATTAACTGAACACATGTTGAAAACGTCCTTTAACCAGGGGCTAACTAACAATTTTATCTCTCAACTATACAAAGGCGTTCTAGATTTAATATGTGGGTGGACGCATAGATTTAAAAACTTTATCAGATAGATATGCACCGGTTAATCTGCATGTCATTCCACATGAAAACGGGCCACACTTTTCTAATATGCATGGAATGAATAGATGATGTCATGTGACAGTTCGAGGGTTCAATGCAATACTATAGTAAGTGCTTCACGTTTGTGAAGTACTTACTATTGTCTTGCATTGAACCCTCGAATTGTCAACTGGCACATTTACGCAAGACGAATTCGTGAATAATGTACAGACGATGATTAGTTCATTAGTGCATTACGCACATCGTTGTGGTTCCTGTTGTATTTTCATTTCTTTTCTGAATGATACAAAGACTACGTGCCTGTCCATGAACATTGATGGCGCAAGTTGTTTATATTCCAACACCTTTTTCGATAGATTCCTTTAAACCTTTTACTTGGTAATGCATTAACTAAGCATGACGAATTAATCTGCTAAATATGTAACGAAAATGTAAATGAATCAAATCAATGGAAAAACTAGGATTTGCATATCGAGAATTATTTCTCTTTCCCTCAATGATTTGAAAGCTGAAAGACATTGAAAGCTAAATCACTAGTAGACGTTCGATTATTGTGAAAGGGTTGTCATGATCCTGTTAGAAAAGCAATTAAAACATCGTGGTAAAATGAGAATTTGCTTGTCATGAGCAGTAAACCCTGAAAATAGATATTCCGTTATTGAAAAAAAAGCCCCAAAGTTAGTTTAATATAAATTAATATAAATGGAATATTACGGTTAAAGGATAATTTGCTCCGCAAGAGCAGTAAAACCTAAATGTTGATTTTTCGTTTAAGAAAAAGGTTGAAAGGTTAGTACCAGAAAGCATTCAAAACAACTGTGGTAAAAGACGAAATTGCTCATGATGAGCATATTCTTCTTTTCCCACAATGCTTTAGCAGATCATCACCAACCTTTAGGAGGCAAAAATATATTATCGTAGTACGTTCAATTATTGGGAAAGAGTGACGAACCCGTATCAGAGCCATAATTCAGTGCCACTTGACAACGAAAGCATACCCGTTTCACCCCTGTAGTCCGTCTCAAAGGAGGGATTGATTGAATTATATTGAAATGACGGTACGCGATAATTTTAACAATTGAACAAGATAACATGGTTTGCCTCCACCAGTACTGGCATTTTACAAAGCGACAAAGGTCTGTGGTGGTAAGGTGGGGTGAATTCGCCTTTGGGGTCTTACGCAGCCATCTTTAAAAACAATCTATTTCTTTTGTGGAACTTTAAGCTGACGGTAGTTTTTCAAACATTTTCATCTGCAAATGCCTGTGATGTTACGGTGACGTTGGTTCGCTTAGGGTTTTATGAAGCCATTTATTACTATCATTTTTATTTTTGTTTAACTTTAAGCAGACGATAGTCTTTCTAACAATGTTTTACTAGTCTATACTTTATTTTACTGTGATTTCTATTTACACATCTGTAAAATTCCTTGATGGTTAAAGGTCGTGTAGCGCTCTTAGAATGCATGCTCTTTTACTATCACTGTTTTGATTAAAAACACAGAAAAAAAGCACATACCATGGCGATAGTTTCAACTCCATTAAATAAAAAGACTTTGCAGACGAAATATAGATTTGAGAATTAATGCAGGTGATAAATATATTTGAATACAGCTTTTTGACGTTACAATATCACACGTATAGTCTACTTAAATAGCGACTCCGATGAAAACGTGTTTAACTTAAATCAAACCAATTGGATCTCCTTAGTATAAGGTTGTTATAATTGCTTTCGGCGTTGTTTGATATGTAATAATATTAATGAAATAGAGGACGAGTTCAATTTTTTACTTATTTGTCCTTTATATGCAGAAATTAGACATGTATATTTAAAAAGATGTTTTTTAAATAAGACCTAATATGTACAAATTCATAGAACTTTTAAATGTCAATAATAGACAATTTCTTATCAATTTGGCAAAGTTTATAAAGGAAGCATTTACATTAAGAGCTAGTAGTATGAACAACATTGAGGCATCAACAATACAGGGTATAGTTTTATAATGTTTATCGCACTATGCGGAGTTACTCTTCCAGTAGCTAAATATAATACAGTATAAAATTGTTGGGTGTTTAGATAGTTCAAAAAAGAATACGATGAAAGCACTTTTTATGATATTACATGTACTTTATATTATTGTTCAGTTGTATCTATATTTGTGACAAGAAACTGTATAGTTTACGTCTTGAATAAGATATTGTCATTGTCAAAAAAAAAAAAAATACACACACAAAAAAGAAATAAATATTGTCTTGACCTCTTACCCCAAGAGGTCTCGAATTTGTCGAATTTGCTGCAGGTACCTTCTTAACACGGCTGTAACAAGAAAAATGAATTGCTCCTAATGAGCAATATATCCTTTTTGTAAGAATAGTTGTCATCTTATATCACGAATAAAACGCGCGTGTCCATGCTTTTAATGTCGTCTATTAACCCTTTACCAAACGCCAAACTTTCGACTGTCAACAATTGAAAGAGTTTGCAGACGACATTTAAAGATCTGATTAATTTGAAAAATAATATTCTTATGGGACAGAAAACATTGTGGGATAAGGAGAAATTGATCGGTATGGGTAATTTCTCCTTTTCCCAATATGTTTTCCAGAGTCGGCTGCAATAAACTGGTCAAATGTCGCTATTGTTTGGTAATGGATTAATGTCGTCTGCTGTTGCTTCCGATTAGTATCGGTTTACGTTCTCGTTACGGGTCAAACGTCAGTTTATATGTGATAACTGTACTTTGTCGATGCCCTGTACCCGTGACGTCACTATTGTGGGGGAGGACTTTGGGTATATAGTAGGGGGCGCTGCGAAAAGTTCGTAGGCTTTCATTTCCATTCGATTAGTTTATGAGACATTTTTGCGGAAAAAAGTTTTATTCAATAGTGGAATTATGAAATTTGTCTTTATGTTGTAATCGTAAGTATGTTTCGTGAATTATTTTTCCTTACAAAGATAACCAGTTCAATTAATATAAATTCATTTTATTTTACGAAGAAAAAAAAGTGATGTCAACCTTGTGTGTGTCTGTGTATTTGGCTTAAAGCAGACATTGTGATGTATTCTTGGAATAGTTTTACCGTAAGGCATCTGTTGAAGTATTTGTTGCTGAGATATAAATAATTCCCCATTTTACCTTTCATAATGATGAAATAAGCAATTTGAATATAAGCAGTCTGCTTTGGACATTGAGCCAATCCACCATTTCTGGGTAGGATGCCATTAATCATATAAAAGAACTATATTCAGTCGGTTGTTTATGATTATATACGTATATAGCGATCGTTTGGGGGAAAACTGGTATACATTAAAACATATGCGTTGAAAATGTATTATGCGGACGAGAAAGCAATAAAAACAGCGAACAAACACTCGTATTCGCTACAATTGAATAAAAGAGTACCTTATCGATTAGGTCGCAACTTAAAGTTCCTTTAGATCTGATATATAAAATACAAACAATTAAGACAAATCATCAAATATGCGAATCTTACTGATTTGCGTTTAATCTCTAATGCAATTGATGTAGTTTCTTTTGAAATTGAATTGGAACGACATCATTGTTGCTGAAATCGATTAGACAGTATTGTGTCAAAAGGCATATCAGTAAGTTATGTATAAAATGGTATCCACTACATAAATTTCCATCAACGTGTTGCATTCCAATGTTCTGCCACTGAGTTTCATAATCTGTCATTGCGTCCATTTATTTTGTTATACAACCGCGTTTAACGCAGATTCTTGTATTTCTATTTTCAGGAACACGTTTTAAAAAAGAGGAAAATAACGTTTTTTTTAAAGAATGGAGTCTCGAACTGAAACCGTGTGGGGGTTCTGTATATTACTAGCTATCTGTTCAGGAACTGTTCAATCTGGTAAGTCAAACAAACAACTAAAAGATGGCAAGGAGCGACCGACTGTGCAACACGCAATAGCCTGACCACAGAATTGTTTGGTTTTAAAAAGTATATTCGATGGTTATGGTTCGTCTGTGTTTTCGTAATCGGGGTATTTGAAGGTCTGTATTTGATCATGTGAGCTACACTTTAATCATATCCTTCCTTCTATTGTATTGCCTGGTCAAGGTTCGAACAAATATGCACGCAACAGTAACTTAGTTTTACCTATTAAGATATGTTTTGATAATGGGCATGCCGATGTTGTGTGAGGAATGGTATGTACAAATATTCATAGGTTGGGCAAGTAAATTTATGTCTACTTACCACAAAGATATTGATTTACTAAAGAAGAGTAACCACATGCCTGACTGTTTGCTCATATGTACCATTACGGTGGTTATTGTTTGCATATCTTTAAGTAAATTTGGCTTTATGAAACAATGCATGTGATAAAGTGATGCGCTATACACCAAACCATGTTTATGCTTAGATGTTCTCAATAATCATGAGTTCTTGACTGCGCAACTTTCGGACGAAATGAAATTTGTAAAAAGCAGTCGTTTTGTTTTTCAATAAAGTTATGTTATAACAAATCTGTTAGCGGCATGGTAGGAAAAGTACATACTCCTATATATGTACTAATTGCTAGGACATTACTGTTGAAACGGTTTTAAACTCATAAAGCCTACCGTTTTACCGTTTATATGTCAACGTAGATAATAATGAAACTGCAAGAATGTGGGGTGAAGGCATGTTATCTAACTATGAAAAGTCATTGTAAACACTTATTAACTCGCTTTGTAGGGGTAAAGATACCCAGAGCAGCAAACGGGTTAGATCACAGGCCAGCCGCCAATTCACTTGGTGGCTGGGCTTGATCTATCCTGTTTGCATAAGCATGAAGTCGGTTCCAGCACTTTTAGGGTTAAAAAACCATCGTTGTTAAAGAAAGCATTGTAGTTCCCCCTATTTAACAATTGTCTCTACCAAATAGCATTAATTTAATGACACACTTCATTAATTTTTATCGCATCTGAAGTTGCTCCCGATTTGGACCTGTCATGTCGTTTCATATCAATGAAAGCCTTAATTAGTCCAGTATTTACCTCCCAGGTTTTAAACAGATAAGATATGTTAGGTCCATCCACGGGAAAATGTTCAATTTTAATTTGATGAATGACCTTACCCCAGAGGAGGTATGTTAGCATGTTGACAAAAGCCGTGATTTCTCGCGCGGCAATTTTGCGTTTTTTTTCATAAATCACTATTTGACATGAAGAGGATGATTTTTTAATATCTTATTGGCGAAACCAATATAGATATGAAGGCTGTTGGTTTGAATCCCATTGATAGCGATGGAGAATCTTGAAGTTTTTCTTTAATCAAAATACGAGGCGAGAACAATTTAATTGTCGAGATATTACAGACGATGTATGTATAAGTTAAAATAACCTGTTCCTTTGTTGATTTGCGGTATATGGTGCATATACCTAAATGAATTAATTATGTGATGGTCTGTGGTCATATAAGTTGATGTCGAACATCTTGATGGATATTTTCCATTGGGAATACTTTTTAATAATCTTTTTCATTATCTCCCGATGGTTGATTCAATAGAGACAAGCTTCCAACCTCAATTTAGTATACTTAATGTCGCACATCTTAATGAATATACATCATTGTGAATACTTTTTAGTCATCTTTATCATTTTCTCCCGGTGTTTGATTTCATAGGGAAAAGTTTTAAACCTCAAAGTTGTATAGGATGTTAAATAAAACAAAGCCGACGAGACACATCTTCTTTAAAGATATTACTTCCAAGGTTGGATATCTTGCACTTATCTCAAATTTGGAAAACATATGGACACCCCCTCGCGTGTTAATAGGTTAAGGCCATCCGTGGTCAGAGTACAGAAAATATTTTTTTTTGTGTCGTCTGCTTTCCAAATCTTTAAACATCTGCTTAATTCTGATGAGAAAATATACTTAGAGTAGCAAACAGGTTGGATCACAGGCAAGTCGCCAATTTACTTGGCGGTTGGTCTGTAATTTAACCTGTTTGCAAAAGCACGAAGTCGGTTCCAGTACTATAAGGGTTAAGCCACAAGGACAGAGAACCCGGATTATTGAGATAATGCACAAATCGATGACGATACACCGTATTCCCCGGATGTCCTCTTCCTGACCCCGCCCCGCCTTTCATTCATCACGTGATCGCGTTCGTCCCCAGAATGAGGCTTGGGGTTGTTTTTAAAAAAAAAGTCCGACATGCACCGTGGAAACGTCCGCTTCTCCAACAATAAAAAAAACATCACAAAGATAACGGGCTTAAACGACTTAGCGTAGGTTTGAAATTAGACATCGATATCTATCCTTTAACCCTTTCCCAAACAACAAATTTTCGACTGTCTCAAATTGAAAGAGTTTGCAGATGACATTTCAAAATGTGATAAAATTGAAAAGTATTCTTCAGATAAAGCAGAAAACCTTGTGGGTAAAGGAAAAATTGCTCTTCACGAGCAATTTCTCTTTTTCCCACAATGTTTTCTAAAGTCGTCTGCAACAGAGTCGTCAAATGTCGTTTTCGTTTGGGAAAGGGTTAACGCAATGAAAATTCATATCCTAACGGTTTCAAATTTTCGTCTGCACATGCGTTCGTATTAGATAAATCTCAAAGACCTTGTTAGCGAAAATGTTAAATTGTTTTTAAAACAAACCATTTAGCTTTGAAACAGAGCATCATGTATAAGTCACAGAAAATGCACCGGGTCGTTTGTGTCTTCCAATTTCAAAAATAAAAAATTAATATTTTGTTTGAAGAAACACAATGCTACTAGCGTTTGTACAACTTTGCGTAAGTCAAAGCTAAGTCCGTATCTCACTACACAGGCTATTCCAATACGAACTTAACGCAAACACTTAAAGGTTTATTTCTACGCGTCGCCGTTATAGTCATGAAATTGACAAGTGATTTGATTAAGGAGATGTTGGTATTTGCAGACGATTGAGAACTCCAGGTCTACTCGAAGGTGGGCTTGGTATCGAGGTTAACCGTCTACCCGGTGAGGATAAAATTCCATTGTGAAACGTATCGCACATTCCCTTCATCCTGACAGGCGGCCATTGACTGGTCTTGCTGCAGAATATTTTGAGGAAAAAAAATACCAAACTTTATGAAACCAAGGAATCATTGTAAATTGACCAACATCTCCTTTGCTTTGTCAAGTGACTATTTCGCAGATTGAGATTTTAAGTTTTTTTTTTTCAATAAATGATCCTTATAAATCTACCAGTATCCGCCTTATATTGTAAGAAGGCTTTACAAGGGATCAACTCACAAATTGAAATTTAAGCCTTTTTGACAATAAAATGACAAAACTAGACCTTTGGTGTACTTCGCAACCATGTTCATAAATGTTTAATAGACAGAGGTAGCTCATTTGTCATGAAGATATAAGGAAATATTTGAACGGTTTATTTTGTAAACAATGATCTATTGTTTCTGTTATCGAAATGGATCAATTGATGACACAAGGTAAGCCTCTTAGAAGGTCATGTGATAAGAAACCAATTTTCAGTTAAGGCACAATGATTAACGTCATCGATTAAAGAATTGGCTTAACTCTTTACCACCTGCAGAGCTTGTGACAAGCAACTCATCCTTTTTCCACAATGCTTTCTGGTGCAAGACGCAACAATGTGGCTTAATGTGGTTATGTATTAAGGATAGCTGAATCCACGAATTCTATGTAAACACATGTTGAATACATAACGCATTTAGGGTCATGTTTGTGCTAACACCCCATTGCTCGCAATGGTTGCGGAATCTGATTTCGAATATCTGTCCGTAAATGCCAATTCTTTGTCTGCGCGTGTCCGTATATTGGTTTTATAAATGAGTCGACCATCCATTTTTCGGTTCTGATGGTATATGATAACCCATGTGTTATAACGGCGTTACGTCTAGCACCCGACAGAAAAATCGCAGTCAACGGGCGCAAACGATATAAAAACATCGCCCGTCGACTGCGATTTCTCTGACGAGTGTTAGACGAATACGACCTTCTTATCACGGCCCAAAACATTCAGATTCTCGTTTGTAATACACAAAACAAGCTTTGCTTTAGCTATGACCTAGTTTGTTTGAATATTAGGCGTTTCAACATGCAGCGTGTGGATGTATACTTAGATCATGAATTTCTTATCAGTAGTTGTTCCAATTTCTCAACCTTTTGCAGTCTGGTCGTATTTTCATAAGCAAGAGAAAAAATATCAAACTTTAAGGGTATATAAGGTATATAAATCCTTAAGTAAACAGCTTATGGATTAGGGAGGGGCGTAGAACTGCGGCCTGATAGACAACGTTCAAGATGCAGGTTTATATATGATGTCTGTGAACTTGTCAGGGCGCACAGTGCACGGCACTCAGCAGAAAAATCAAGCACGACAGTCAAAGACGGAATATTTAAAAATGTTATGTTTGCGAGACACTCCAACAGAACAGTCGAGCACAACAGTCTTAGAAAAACCTTTTCGTTAGCGCTGCTGGCAGGACATCCAGGACATCAGAGCAGTCTTGCACAGGACGCTCAGCAAGACAAAAAGCTTATCGTTTGACATGAACAAACCTGATTTTACCTCAGACAGTCGTTAATCTGAGTAATATGCATGCATACCCCACATCCGGTACTTGATTTTTATGGATGTCGTGCAATCTTGAAACAAGTATTTATCTGTCACAACACGTTGTAAATAAGAAAAAAAAGACATGAAATAATTCATTTTTTATTTTTATAATGAATTATGGTTGCAATAATTCGAGTAGATCTCGTTCAACAAGGTACCGGAAGTTCAAGGTCATTCCCCAAGGTCACATTAATCAAACTGAGATGCCGAATACACTTCACATGATTGGTTTTTTTGGTGTCTGTTGATGCTCCGTCTCAATGTAGTTGAAACAACATGCACCATTGAGTTAAATACAGTATATTGATAAAATGGTATTTAGTTAGTTCCCTTGTAGTAGAAGCATTGGTGACAGAAGTGGAATTTGCTCTTTTCGAGCCCCTTTTATTTTCATATTCTCCTGAAATCTCTTGGCCTTACCTGTATGCAACGCCAGCATTTCATATATTCGAACGTTGGTTGAGTAGAAATATCACTAAAATCTAGGTTAATATACTCCATTTTACACTATATTTCTTGTGTTCAAAGGAATAAGATCAAAACCAAATACATGCCCAATGTCGATTTCAAGCTTTTAAAGTGATCTTTTGATAACATTGCTATACTTGTTCCTGCCAATGAGTATTTAGTAAATGATTATTTTTATTTCAGCGTGCAACGAGGGGGCTATCTCTGGCCACACTGTTTCTTCATCCAGTCAATCCAGCAGTAATCCGGTAACGGATGTGTTTAAAGGTAAACTGAGAAACACCGGTAACAATTCAGTCGTTAGCATTGATATGATTCAGACTCGGACCCTGACAGAGAAGATAGTGAATCGTTTGCCCTAATGAAGTCAATGCTTCATAATGCGCTCATCTTTTCTATGTGTGTTTATGTGAGGTCTAACGCCTTGTCAACACTTGTTCAGTTATGTATTGAACTTTCTGGATTCACCAGTACTAGGCTCAGTACTAGGTTATGGATCCAAAATGTCTTGCCAAAGGAAACTCCGACGTAACCAGAGGTATGGTCAGCGATTGAACTCGGAGTCGTCCCCGGGTTCTGAGCCCTTCACCTTAACCACTGGGCTACGCAGAACCCTTCGTCTTTCTTTGAATTTCTGCTTATGTTCAATGCGTTTAGTAACAAATGCCTTATAAACATGTTCTATATACTGTATAAATATGGCTTTCATTTTTTTAGCGAAAGAACCACGAATAAATCTCCAATAACTTCATGGCTTTAGCTTCAAAATACCGATTCAGACTTAATAATTTATATTTTGTTAAGACAATTACAATAAATACACCTCGATCGGCCTTTGAAAGCTTGGATTGTTTTATGGTTAGAAACAACCTAAACCATTATAGTGCTGGAACCGACTTCGTGATTATGCAAACAGGTTATATCCAAGCAAGCCATCAAGTGAATTGGCGGCTGGCCTGTGATCTAACCAGTTCGCTACTCTGAGTTTCTTTCCTCAACAAAATTAAGCAGGAATTTAAGATTTTGGAAAGCAGACGACATGAAAATCTATTTTAGAAAATAACCCAGCATTCTAAGGGTTAAAGGAATCCGTTTCAGATAGTGGATGGTGTGCTGCCACCGACAAGCCCAATGAGTGGGTAGACATTTCGTTCCCAGCTGGTTTTGGTGCCAAACAGTTCACTATAGGATCTACGACAGTTGACAAAGCATCCTATCCGTCCTCGGTATTGGTCAAGTATGAACCAATCGGGGCTTCAGACCTACAGCACTTTCCTTTGAAAAATGGACAACCATTGGTACGTTTTACGTCTCTTTATTGTACGAGCAACAGTGGCTACACGCATGTTGGCGATTGATGGAGAGTATATTGCGTTTCCCTTGTGGTGTAGAAAAATTGATATAATATATGTGTCTTTAATTAACAAATTGTATTTCAAAACCTATCCGTCGAGTCATATTTTGTCGATACTCCTAAGAAACACTTTGACGAGACGATTTTAATTATTACTCCCACTAAAGAAATAAGATAAGGGAAAAAATGGAACGTCTTGGCATATTCCTCAACAAATGTTTTGTTTTAATGTTAACTGCTAACAGTCACTCATTTGTGATGGATGCAATGAATCGCACAACCCTCAGTGTCTAATTTCTGTACAACCGTAAAATTTATTCAACAGTCTCGGTCACAAATGAGATTCAACCGACAAACGGTCTCATACACAAATGAGACTCAACTAACAAACAATCTTATTAACAAATGTAGTTCAATTTACAAACGGTCCCAGGCACAAACATGACTCAACCTACCAGGAGTCTCATTCGCAAATCATACTCAACTAACCAGCATTTTCATTGATAAATAATACTCAACTAACCAGCATTCTCATTGATAAATAATACTCAACTAACCAGCATTCTCATTGGTAAATAATACTCAACCAACCAGCATTCTCATTGATAAATGATACTCAACTAACCAGCATTCTCATTGATAAATGATACTCAACTAACCAGCATTCTCATTGATAAATAATACTCAACTAACCAGCATTCTCATTGATAAATAATACTCAACTAACCAGCATTCTCATTGGTAAATAATACTCAACCAACCAGCATTCTCATTGATAAATAATACTCAACCAACCAGCATTCTCATTGATAAATAATACTCAACCAACCAGCATTCTCATTGATAAATAATACTCAACTAACCAGCATTCTCATTGATAAATAATACTCAACTAACCAGCATTCTCATTGGTAAATAATACTCAACCAACCAGCATTCTCATTGATAAATAATACTCAACTAACCAGCATTCTCATTGATAAGTAATACTCAACTAACCAGCATTCTCATTGATAAATCATACTCAACTAACCAGCATTCTCATTGATAAATAATACTCAACTAACCAGCATTCTCATTGATAAATAATACTCAACTAACCAGCATTCTCATTGATAAATAATACTCAACCAACCAGCATTCTCATTGATAAATAATACTCAACCAACCAGTATTCTCATTGATAAATAATACTCAACTAACAAACATTCTCATTAATAAATAATACTCAACTAACCAGCATTCTCATTGATAAATAATACTCAACTAACCAGCATTCTCATTGATAAATAATACTCAACTAACCAGCATTCTCATTGATAAATAATACTCAACTAACCAGCATTCTCATTGGTAAATAATACTCAACCAACCAGCATTCTTATTGATAAATAATACTCAACTAACCAGCATTCTCATTGATAAGTAATACTCAACTAACCAGCATTCTCATTGATAAATCATACTCAACTAACCAGCATTCTCATTGATAAATAATACTCAACTAACCAGCATTCTCATTGATAAATAATACTCAACTAACCAGCATTCTCATTGATAAATAATACTCAACCAACCAGCATTCTCATTGATAAATAATACTCAACCAACCAGTATTCTCATTGATAAATAATACTCAACTAACAAACATTCTCATTAATAAATAATACTCAACTAACCAGCATTCTCATTGATAAATAATACTCAACTAACCAGCATTCTCATTGATAAATAATACTCAACCAACCAGCATTCTCATTGATAAATAATACTCAACTAACCAGCATTCTCATTGATAAATAATACTCAACCAACCAGCATTCTCATTGATAAATAATATTCAACTAACCAGCATTCTCATTGATAAATAATACTCAACTAACCAGCATTCTCATTGATAAATAATACTCAACTTACCAGCATTCTCATTGATAAATAATACTCAACTAACCAGCATTCTCATTGATAAATAATACTCAACTCACCAGCATTCTCATTGATAAATAATACTCAACTAACCAGCATTCTCATTGGTAAATAATACTCAACCAACCAGCATTCTCATTGATAAATAATACTCAACTAACCAGCATTCTCATTGATAAGTAATACTCAACTAACCAGCATTCTCATTGATAAATCATACTCAACTAACCAGCATTCTCATTGATAAATAATACTCAACTAACCAGCATTCTCATTGATAAGTAATACTCAACTAACCAGCATTCTCATTGATAAATGATACTCAACTAACCAACAGTCTAATTTTAGTTTGCTATACTACCAACTGTGTTATAATTGCCATTTGGAACAGACAACACATTGCAGAAACAACGCTGAATTCCATTCTATCCGCACAACAACAATTGAACTATACACCTTCATTTTATTGTGTATGTTTCTATCTTCAGGTAATTCTCTTAAACAACACCGGAACAAGTACTATGAATTTAGGCACTGGAATTGCCGTTCAGAGGTTGCGGTTTTTATTACAAAGTTATACAGGGCGGGCGTGTATGAAGCTGGCAGTGACTGGTTGTGATATCAAAGGTGAGATGATGTCTTATAGCTACATGCGCTTGAATATAATCATGGTCTTGAGTTATCGAGAGATGTTTGAATATTTCTCACCTTCTAACATTATGAACTTCAAGACTGCTACTATGTCTACTGGTTATGAAGACTCCTTTAGTTAAATGATTTTGTATATCTTTATTGCATTAGAACAACCTCAAGACGAACATCAAATTCATTCTATTAAAAACGTATTTGAATGAAATTTGGGCTGAACATGCATTGAAGCTGTATTCCTCTAAAATGAAAGAATAATGATGATTTGCAAATATACTAAAGTTTTAATTATTAAATCCCTTCACTATCAGATGTGGGGATATCACCAAAATGTTTCTCAAGGTGGTGATATGTGCTAAGGTTCTCATACTTTTTCTTTAAGGTGCTTGTTTACAGATGTTAAGAATTTTGGAAATTGAAAATCTATTTCTTTAAAACTGCACATTAGCTGTTCTGTTATTTGACACGCACTGACAAATAGGCATGGGAAGCAAAATAAGATCGGTTTTAATTCTTTAAAGTGTGTATACGGTGAATGAACACTTATTTTAATCCAGAAGCTTGGCATCGTCTTTAAGATACACGACATATGACCTCTACATAATTTTACGCCTCCTGAATTAATAATGCTTTCGATAGCTACTTTGAATTGTATAAATCAAACAGTAATACCAGATTGGCATTGTTTCAATGGCGTTTTATTTTGACTTTCAAATTTTCCCTTTTGTAAACACACACCTTTAAAATATACACATGTTCCCATACGAGCATCATGTATATGCTACATGATTTCTTAAAAAAGGCTTTCCGTCCATTGTGATATGAAAGTCATTGAAGTGATGTTATCGCTTTACGAAGACCGCCATATTACCGTAGCCACATTGTAGTTATACCCTTACTGTCATTTCCATACAGATTTATGTAGCCCACCTTGCGTGAACGGGGGTCGCTGTTTGGCAGAAAACCAGTGTTTGTGTGCGAACGGATTCCATGGTGACAGTTGTGAAACTAAACGTAAGTTGTTTGCAATAGTTATTGGTAAAAGATGCAGCGTAAATCTGCGATCCCTATCTGTTACATGTATATTAATGAATATATGTAGCTGCAACTAAAAGGTATTGAAGAACTTCGAAGATGTTTTGATCTGGATCTAATCGATAATCACAGTGACGTCCAAGTTATCTCCCCTTGCTATGTTGCATCGATCTCTACCACCACAAGGTTTTAATCCAGATTTGGATGAAACTTAAAGGATATTTTCCTTTTACGTTTATACCGGATATTCTAGTTGATTAAGTATGAATGTCTATTCATTTTGTTGATTTCCGACTAGTTGAATTGACAAGTCTTTCATTTGATTTACAAATGAAGCACAAATAAATTATTCTTTAGGTTGTCGTCGCCATCCTTAATCGCCATTTATGTTTCTAAGCACATAGTCAAATAACATTAATGGTGACAGAGAGCGACCAAATAAAGGGAGATCACCGAGGAATTGAATGATGTTTTGCAAAGACAGCTTTTTACTAATAAAAACGTTCATCTTATTTTACAAGTCAAATAAATCTTGTATCCATTGGATTTGAATCTTATGCAAGTGGAAAGGCAAAACATCGTATGCGAAAGAATGAAGTGTCAATATTTAATCGTACACTGACATCTAAAACAGTAACTAGAATATGTTTCAGCAAACGCAACAGTATTACTAGTGACAAGTTTTGTCTCCCAAAAGGAGACCTCTATGTTCTAGTGTTTAAGGCATTTCCTATGATAAAAGTGGTCATCAACGTCAGGTGAATTTGTTTGCGATATATTCTGAATCAGATGCAGCTATTTGAGGTATTTTGTTGAGAAGGATTAGATTGTTTGACCCACAAGTCGGGGGTTCAATGCAAGAATATAGTAAGTGCTTCACAAACATGAAGCAGTTACTATAGTCTTGCATTGAACCCTTGTTTTGTTTATATATTTTCAGTCACAAACATGAAGCAGTTACTATAGTCTTGCATTGAACCCTTGTTTTGTCTATATATTTTCAGCACAAACCTGAAGCAGTTACTATGGTCTTGCATTGAACCCTTGTTTTGTTTATATATTTTCAGTCACAAACATGAAGCAGTTACTATAGTCTTGCATTGAACCCTTGTTTTGTCCATATATTTTCAGTCACAAACCTGAAGCACTTGCAATAGTCTTGCATTGAACCCTTGTTTTGTTTATATATTTTCAGTCACAAACATGAAGCAGTTACTATAGTCTTGCATTGAACCCTTGTTTTGTTTATATATTTTCAGTCACATACATGAAGCACTTGCAATAGTCTTGCATTGAACCCTCGTTTTGTTTATATATTTTCAGTCACAAACCTGAAGCACTTGCAATAGTCTTGCATTGAACCCTTGTTTTGTTTATATATTTTCAGTCACAAACATGAAGCAGTTACTATAGTCTTGCATTAAACCCTCGTTTTGTTTATATATTTTCAGTCACAAACCTGAAGCACTTGCAATAGTCTTGCATTGAACCCTTGTTTTGTTTATATATTTTCAGTCACAAACATGAAGCAGTTACTATAGTCTTGCATTAAACCCTCGTTTTGTTTATATATTTTCAGTCACAAACCTGAAGCACTTGCAATAGTCTTGCATTGAACCCTTGTTTTGTTTATATATTTTCAGTCACAAACATGAAGCAGTTACTATAGTCTTGCATTGAACCCTTGAAGTCCTTTACCTGATAGCAGGAAATAATGCAAGTTAAACTATTAAATGTTGCCAATGTAAATATTTTGTATCAAAGCTGATATAGACATAATTGTAACACAATACAATGCCATTTCTGTTTAAGCATGCAATGCCGCTCCCCTGGGAATATTCGACGGCCGCGTTCCGCAAAAAGATATCACCGTGTCGTCCGAGGATCCTGACTATCCGAAAGCACAGATTGGTTATAATACTTCATCCTGTAAGTGTCTTATTGTTGTTGATATAGAGAATGGATGGTTGGTGTCGTGAATCGGAAACGTTATCGGACAAGGCTTAGGAATATTATCCGGTGAGCCGAAGGCGAAACAGATAATTATCCGAAGCCGAGCTCGATAACTTTTCCCATTGAAAGACACCAACTTTTATCCTGTTACCTTTATGTGTTCTTTCAAACAAGCAAGACGTAAATAAAACACCAGAAAAAAAGGAAAAAAATAAGTAGAGAATGATGTAAACATGACGTCATGGCGTTCTTATGACGTCATGATTGGTCACGGGCATGTGTTATATGGTTAGTGCCGGATATCACAAATGTTATACGGCACCTAGTTATCGATCCCCAAATGACACTAGTGACAGGATAAAATCATTTATCACAGGTCGGGATAAGAGGTGTAATAACAAAGTTTACTTCTTTATTGCTTCTCTTAGCCCTAGCTTGTGGGTACTCGTTAGAAGCGTCTCGACCAAGCAATTCAAACGAGTCTCCCTAAAGACCTCTACGTACAGCCTTTTCTAGACGGACTATTGCCACCGTGTCTAGTACTGATAAAGCAAAACCTATATCAGTACATAGTGTATAGATTAGAGGAACGTTAAATTAAACATCTCATGTTTTGAAAATATGTAGGTTAAAAAAGAACATTGAATCCTATTTCAGTATTAAGAAAAACAATATTGAACGGTATCACGTCATTAGATGCATCCATTGATATGTCAGGTGGCATCATTGTACTTTAGTTTATGGTATTATCCATCCATTAGCGAATTAGATTTATCCATATAATTTCCCATATTTGGTTAAATTTTATCATTTTAATGTGAAATTCATTGTAATATGTTTAGTTAGATTTATTGTCAGATTTATTGTAAGCTTTATTGTAGAATTCATTGTAAAATTTATCAAGGATTTGTTACGTAAATTATTCAATACGATTATGTGTCTGTGCATGTCTTATGATGTGCTGAAAATAAAGAAAGGCATTTTGAATGAGCATACTAAAGAATGTATATAAATGGTTGATGCATTTTCTTCTTAGTTTAAATCAAATGTCCTTGCTTTCATCAACAGCGACTTCGAACAAAGGATGGTGTGCATCAGATAATGACCCGGCCCCATGGGTACAGGTTAAGTTTGACGAACCGAAATCTATCAGCACGCTTTACTTCTTCTACATCAACGGACCTAATCAGTTACACACGTTTATGAGACGATTTGAACTTCAGTACATCGCGCCCACAGATTCATCAAGAACATTTCGAACATTTGCCGATGTAAGTACTACCGCCTAGCCATTATAATTTCACGGAGTCGAATCTACCGTACCCTCAATTATATGATTCTGTGGGAGTATTTTTATGTACTTGAAATAATTACTTTCAAGCCGGAGATGGAAGAATAATATAAAATATAAAGTTAAAGCAGGCATTTAGGCTGAAGTCCTGTAGAACTTTTAAGATATTCCACACCTGATAGGGAACGGAGAAATATCGGAATAACAAATTCGAAGATTTAACAGAACAAATGCCGTTTATAGCATAACACTATATTTATGGACGTTTCTTTATTTGCCACCTTCATTGCATGTGATTTTATTGTCAATGTAAAATTGATAATTAAGTGGAGGTTATTACTATGGATTTTATATACAAATTCATTGATATTAATTTTGTAAATATAAATTCAAATTCAGACAAATTTGGAAATGTGGCTTTGTGAATGCCTTTGAATGATAAATACTTTCATTATTTATAGTTCAATTTATTATTTAATCAAAGCAGATACAAATATTCATTAGGGATGGACTACCTTGGATATTGTTATCGTGATTTATTTAGTACTTGTATTGCGGAAAGTATTCATAGAGGAACAAACGCAATGTTTTTTGTTATACGTTTATTTAACAACATACGAGTGCTTAGTTTCGTGACCCTTTTTATGTTCCAAAGGCACAAAACACTCTACATAAAGTGATTTTGCCCAATGAAACAGGTATTGTATCACCGTTCTTTGGTCAGAACACTTTATGATTTGCCATATTAATGATAAAATCCACTCTTCAAGTGATCCAACAATAAACCAAATAGAAATCGACAATATATTGTGGGCATGCATTAAGCTAAATTAAGTTCAAACCTTAGCCTTTTTTTAATATCTTTACATTAAGTAGACGAGAATAACATATTTATCTGGGATCTCGCCCATCGATGGAGAAATAAAACTTACCCGATCACCAAATGACCAAAAGGCCATTGCGTCATTTGGCGTCATGTGACGTCATTGTGTACTTTGGTCAGAATATTTACCCCAATAGCTTTATTTGACAAAAAGCTAGGTATAATAATATTTTTCTTTTTTTCTCAATGACAGAGTTATAAGATAATATTGAATGATTAAATTATGTGCAAATGCATTTTTATCAGTGTTATAGGCTAGTGATCAATGGAAATCTTCTAACACCTGGCAATTAATAAAGCAGACCCTGAAATATGTATCGTTTCTATTATTTTTGTCTAGGGCATTGACAGTTTAAATGGTTCACATGCTATCAGTGTCACAATGGTTCCCCCAGTTATAACGGACACAATAAGGATTGTGTCACAGGAGGTGGAGGAAAAGGCGTGTTTCAAACTCGAAATGGCAGGATGTGATCCAAGTGGTAAGTAAATGTACAATTCATGGTGAACACCACTATTACGTGTGAACTCTGGGATATTATAGCATCTCTTTTATGTTTAAACACCCTTTTAGTGGTGTTTGATAACTATTGGGGACCTGTATACCCTTTTTTGTGGTGTCTGATAACTATTGGGGACCTATATACCCTTTAAGTGGTGTCTGATAACTATTATGGACCCGATACCCTTTAAGTGATGTCTGAAAACTATTTGGAACCTGTATACCCTTCAAGTGGTGTCCAATAAGTATTGGTGACCTGTATTCCCTTCAAGTGGTGTCTGATAACCACTGGGGACATGTATATCCTTTTAGTGAGTCTGATAACTATTTGGGACCTGTTTACCCTTTTAGTAATGTTTGATAATTAATGGGGACCTGTACACCCTTTTAGTGGTGTTTGATAACTAGTGGGGACCTGTATACCCTTATATTGGTGTTTGATAACTGTTGGGGACCTTTATACCCTTTTATTGGTGTTTGATAACTATTTGGAACCTGTATACCCTTTAAGTGGTGTCTGATAACTATTGGGGACCTGTATACCCTTTAAGTGGTGTCTGATAACTACTGGGGACATGTATACCCTTTTAGTGATGTCTGTAAACTATTGGTGACCTGTACACCCTTTTAGTGGTGTTTGATAACTATTGGGGACCTGTATACCCTTTTAGTGGTGTTTGATATCTATTGGGGACCTATATACCCTTTTAGTGGTGTCTGATAACTATTTGGGACCTTTATACCCTTTTAGATGTGTCTGATACTTAGTGGGGACCTGTTTACTCTTTTAGTGGTGATTGATAACTATTGGGGACCTTTACACCATTTTAGTGGTGTCTGATAAATATTGGGGTCCTTTATACCCTTTTAGTGCTGTCTGATACTTAGTGGGGACCTGTATACCCTTTTAGTGGTGTTTGATAACTATTGGTGACCTGTATACCGTTTTAGTGATGTCTGATTACTATTTAGGACCTGTACACCCTTTAAGTGGTGTCTGATAACTAGTGGGGACCTATATACCCTTTTAGTGGTGTCTGATAACTATTGGGGACCTGTATACCGTTTTAGTGATGTCTGATAACTATTTAAGACCTGTACACCCTTTTAGTGGTGTCTGATAACTAGTGGGGACCTGTATACCCTTTTAGTGGTGTTTGATAACTATTGGGGACCTGTATACCCTTTTAGTGATGTCTGATAACTATTTAGGACCTGTACACCCTTTTTGTGGTGTCTGATAACTAGTGGGGACCTGTATACCCTTTTAGTGGTGTCTGATAACTATTGGGGACCTGTACACCCTTTGTAAGCGGGTAACCACCCGGTTTTCTGTACGACCGGTATTTATCCAGTCACCAGTGCCATTTTGGGAACATAACTGAGGCCGTATAACATGTGTGATATACAGCACTAACCATACGCAATCACCATTCGGAACACCTCGGACATTTCTTAAAATAACCTCGGAGGTAATGGGGAGCCATTTTTGAAAGTAGGTCACCAACGAAGGGCCAATCGTATCTACTCGGCAATCCCCGTAACAAGCCTGGATTGCCGGAAAGAGCCGATTGACAAAATATGAAACAAAGATGTGTTGATATGATCATCTTTATTGAAAAGGGTAAAAAACCCATTCAATTGTGATGTATAACCGATTTGTGTGTATTCAAATACATATTTAGTGCCTGTGTGCATTTTGCGTTATCCGCCGGAAATAAGGCGAATTACCCCAGGATTTCTGGTGGATTGCCGAGTAGATACGATTGACGCAATCACGTGACGACTCATTCGGGGATAATTACGTCATGATCGTTTCTGTCGCTTAGATTTGGTTTTCTATACTGTTTCCTTTTTTTGTATTTGCTTTCTTTCAATCTTTGTTGATTTTCATGAATCCATAAAGGTACAAGATAAATAGAATAGATGGTTGGTGTCTTTGAATAGGAAATGTTATCGTGCTCGGCTGCTTTTGATTATTATATGAGTCGCCTTTCTGCACCAGATAATATTCCTACGCCTTGCCCGATTGCATTTCCTATTTAAGACACCAACCATCTATTTTCCAGCACTTCAAGGACCGTCGTTCTTTTATGGCTCTTAACATGAGTTCATCTAATAGATCAACAGAGGCAATATAGAATTCAGTCGAATTTCCAGCCAGATCGTTTGTTAGTCCGAGGTTCCAATGGTAAGGATCCTTTGATATAAACAGTAGATATAATTTTGTGACTATGATGCATGATAAAAATGTAACGCATTTTCAGGTCTATGCCAGGCCGGTTGGTGTCAGAACGGCGGGAACTGTGTGGGTCCCAATATTTGCAAGTGCCCTGAAGGATTCTTAGGAAACCGTTGTGACCAAACAAGTAAGTTCAACAATATAATTATGTATGAAACCATAGTCTAAGCGGTGAAATACACACACAGAATTGTAAACAATTGGCAATGTCGCTTTACTTGTTCGTTTTTGTCATTTGATGACTCGTCTATCTTTACCAAACACCAATAACGAGTTTAGACCGTCTTCGACAACTAAACCAGTAAAATACTGGACAGAGATCTCATTCTCACCAATGCAGAGGTGCAGATCTGCAACTAATTTTTCTCATCCGTGGAAGGATGCAGATTCAATACACAAGACGGAGGTACAAAAACCAAACAAAAACAGTATCAATAGCTTCCTTACAAAAGCACTGTTGGTAAACTGTACAAAATAAAAACTTTAGGAACCAGTCATCATATCTTAACAGTACTGTAAAGCCAAGGTAACGCTCCGGTATAGTCGTAGAAAATGGCGAAATACCTCATATATACGAAGTAGCATGGCCAATTCCGTATTTCGAAGATTAAACGGAAAACTGTCGCAAACCTTTACACACACACACACACACACATTGAGTTCCGTCAGCTTTCCTTTCAGCTCTCGGCTGTCCTGCATGGTTATAAGGATGTTTTGTTTTTTCCGCCGTTTGTGATTTGACTCGCGTGAAAATATATATATGCGCTGGAATATTCAATTGTGTATATTCAGGGTTCAATGCAAGACTATAGTAAGTGCTTCACAAACGTGAAGCACTTACTATAGTATTGCATCGAGCCCTCGATATATAATAAGCCACAATTTACAAGAGTTTTCATGCAGCTATATTTAAGCCTACACATCGTTTCAGAGACTGACATCAACACGCCAGTGATTTCATTCGTCAACATAACACAGAATATACTGGTTACCACGACATTCACATTTTCGGTTACCGGATCAGTTAGCATCACACAGGTGAACAGCACCAACGTCTTAGTCATTAACGGGGCCAATAGCAACATCAAAATTGACAAGGACACCCCAGGCGCAGAGTGTCTGAACAACATTGACAACTGTCAAACAGGCTTCACGCTCAGCTTGGACGTTAATTTCGGTTCGCTAGTTGACGGTACGTATATTGTGTCAAGCGGTGGAGACATTGCTGGCCACAAAGGTCTTGCGCTGTACTACAACCAACAGTCGCTAACCTACATTGTAACAACCGCCAACCAAATCTGGTCCCTGACAGTACATTATGTACCGATCCTAAACGTCTGGCAGAAGTTTGAAATCACCTGGAACACCAACCTGGGCATTGGGCTGTTCTTGAATGGGAACCTCCTTGGGACACACGGTCGACCGGAACCCACAACGGCAACCCAGACGGCTGGGCTGTGTATTGGATGTAATCCGGGACAAACCAGCACGGTGGTGGTTAACATGCAGATTCTACAGATTCACACTTGGACTGTCAGCCGGACTGAACTGGTCAACGCTGGAATCGTAGTTGGTATGTATACTGAAACTTTATGGTGTTCGAACCGACTTCATGGTTTATGCGAACAGGTTGGATCCCGGCCATTCGCCAAGTAATTTAAATTTGTGGCTGACCTGTGATCTTACCTGTTAACTACTCTGAGTAGCTTTCTTTATCAAAATTAAGCAGATATTTAAGTTTTAAGAACGAAGACGACACCAAAATCTAATTGAAGAAAATTACCCAGCATTCTAAGGGATCGTTTGTGTTTCTGTTTGTGTAAGGCTACATATTATGAATAATCTTAACGAGTAATGTAGTTACATATCAAACGTTGCTTGTGTTACTCATTAGTCTTAAGTTAACATGTAAAATTGATATCCCTGATGTACATGTATATATATATTATTTTCTGCGTAAGGACAATACGCCCGCTACACGTCAAATAACAATTGTTTGGAGATAAGTGTAATTTCTCTATTAGTTTGAGATACATAACGCCTGTTTTAGTTGTTGTGGACGACAGCGTTCCTCATGATAAAAAACGGTGCATATCGTTGTAAATCTTGCGACGCTTAACGTCGGCCTTGCGACATTAAGCGTCGGTCTTATGACATTCAACGTCAGATGCGACATTCCACGTTGGCTGGCCTTGTGACATTTTACGTCAGATGCGATAACGCTGGCTGGCTTTGCGGCATTTGACGTCAGCTGCGACATTTGACGACGTTGGAACAGTTAGCGTTGGTAGAGTCGTAGATGAAGTGGATTCTATGAAATCCTTTATATTTGTCTCCCGTTGTCTACCATTGATGGTTGAGTGTAAGGGTACATGTATATTATATCAGTTGTTTACATTTGTCTTATCCAGCACCTGTGGTTACAACTAGGCGCCCAGTTCAGACAACTCCCACGACGTCTCAACCGACATCAACAAAGAAGACGACAGCTGGTCCAACAGTAGCAACAAGTAAGTGCTTGAGAACTGCAATATAAAATATCGGGTCTATCCAATGAATTCGCCTTTGACATAATATGGATACCGCCATATTGTTTCCTGCGAGACTGACGTCACTTTACTGTCGTTTTCAAAAATAGATCTTAAATGTGAAATCTAAGAAGTCGTTTAATTTGATTAAGGAAACAACTATTTATGCCACAACTTATAATTTCGCCATTTCGTATGAGTTGCCGATAAAAAATGATTTATAAGGATGCCCAACACTTTCATATACATTGAACTACTTAACGTGGACGCTCATAGGAAATGTGTTACAAGCCGGGGACGATTAAGCCGAAAATTGTAACCGTACACTTATATCAGAGGTTATTTCTCAGCTCACGGAAATGTCCGAGTAGTTCCGATTGGAAGAACTGATATCATAGCAAACGTAGTCTCAAAATACATACTGTATGTATGAAATTTCTTTATCATCGTCCAAAAGCTTTTTCTCGAAAGTTTCATTAAAATAAAACAAGCACGTGTCAAAAATCACAAAATGTCCTTCTTGTGCGGTTATGTGCTTCAAATGTATATTGAGAAAACAAAAGGATGATGATCACATGAATCTCGAAACTCCTCCATTAGGCAACGTTTCCTGTAAATGGTATGCTATGAGTGGTATTTGCTATACAGTGTATATGCAACAGAATCCAAGCGTGATTTTCTCCGGTTTTTTTTCTCTCGAACGGAATGAGCTATCTCTCCTCTCCCCCCTTCCCTTAACAAATTTACATATTTTCACTATGCATAATCTTCAAATAGCCAGATCTTTTGTACAACTCTTATTATTGATCATCTACAGTTCAAATGAAGACATATTCTAATATAAGTTTTCCAAAAAGAGATTGGCCAAATATTTTGTTATTAGAACCTGTGACAAGAAACGTTTCCCATAACTTGTGTATTTTATATTTATTTTGGAATTCACTGTAATAATTTGACAATGGAATGTTTTAAAGTAATTTAAATTCCGGTATTTGTTTTTTCTCGAAACAGCGACGACAAAAACAACCACACCCGACCTTGGATACCAGATATACAACATGACGATCATCGGGATAGTTAACAGCCTACTGATAACCCCAACCTTCAACTTCACAGTGCACGGAAACCCACAACTAGAGCTTGAAAACGGTAACCAGACTGCACTGGTTCTCGACTGCTCCCAGGACCAATACGTCGAACTAACCGACCAAGGAATTCCATGTCTGCAAGATCTGAACAGCTGCGCAAACGGCTTCACATTCAATCTAGAAGTAAAGTTCACAGCGATAGAGCTCCAGGAGAAAACTTACATCTTGTCAAGTGGTGGTGACGAAGCTCTTTACAACGGAATGGCTTTATATCTCCATAGCAACCTGCTGACATATGGAGTAAAGAAAGGAACAATGCATTGGGCCGCAAGTACGAATGTTAAATCCATTATCCAGCTAAACCATTGGCACAAGTTCGAGATTTCCTGGCAGGAAGACAAAGGGATACTGGTTCTCATCGATGGATTCGTGGTTATAAACAAAGCGGGTTGGACACCAGCTCCGGGTGGCCCCGGAGATAATTCGGTGTTGATCGGAAAGTCTCCGCTTGATAACTACACTTCCTGTATGAAAGTGAGAAATCTCTTCACATGGACCACACAGAGGGAGGTCCTGGTGGACAGCGGTATTGTGTCAGGTTGGTTAATTTTCCTCTATTAACCCTTAGAATACTGGATGCTTTTCTTAAAAAAGATTTTTTGGGTCATTTGCTTTCCAAAACCTTTGATTTCTTCTTAATTTTGACGAGGAATGATACCCAAGGTAGCAAACAGGTTAGATCACAGGTCAGCCTCTAATTTACTTGGCGGCTAGCCTGAATCAAACTTGTTTGCATAAGCACGAAGTCGGTTCCAGGACTTTGAACATTATTTTACCCCATATACAAAAGCGTCACTGTTTATCGCCACCTGTCGACGGTCTTTTTGGTAAAACATATTTTGCAAATAATTCGTAAATTGTGAATAAAAATGTTTTGTTTAAAGATTTGAGAGAAATTCCAAACTCTCTTTGTCAAAAGATAGTGATACATTTAGCAATCTGAAATAACAAGCTGAAAGAAAAAGTGCTCAATTTCTCGTAAGGTAAATAGCCAATCAGAGCCAATTTACACATAAAGCATATTCATAAAAGTAATTTTTGGGCAATAAATGAGAAGGAATCAATTCGGGTTTTTTTTGGAAAAGACAAAAATAAAATACCGTCTACCGGTGATAAACCCAACCCTTTCCCTCATATCCGATCTTTTTACTTGTTAAAATCGACGTCAACAGCTGAGGATAACAGTTAGTTTTGAAATATAACAGCAATAAATAGCCTCCGCTTTCTCTTTTCAACAAGTAATCTTCTTCCATTGGTGCGTCGAAACTAATTTATATGATGTCTTTGTATTGGGTAATGGTTTTACATTTTAGGACAGCATATATCTATTTACACAATATTTCAAGTATACTTCGCACTAAGCGTGTTCAGCATATTTATGTAGAAATAGCTTACTTTTGTACTATTTTCGAGTCAATATATGCATATAACCGAAGCTTTTATAGAAAAATGCATGCTACATTTCTCGTATTCTATGTATAAATACTTTAGAAGTTTGAGTAGTAAACCAAGGTTGGGGACCATGTTTCTGGAGATGATGTTTGTGTAAAGCTTCTACAATATTTCGGATTTACAATTGATTAGGAAGTCTGCAGAGGTAATCGAAATGTATTCGGACATCTCTGTAAAATTCGTAAGCAAGTGTAAGTCAAAGAAACTGCGGAATCATTTGTCGGCTTTCTCAGAGTATCCAGGTTTTTATATATTTACAATGATGTAAGATGATTTTTATGGCACTCGCTCAAAATCTAGAACACCTGCTTCTCAGAATTTATTTATGACTACAGTTAACGTTTGTATACAGGACAATCCATAGCGCTTATGTTATAAGCAGGCGGATTTGTTGCTATGTGTAGCATTCTCTTTGCATTTTAGTACACAGTACTTTAAAAGAATTAATGCACAGTAACATGCATCCAACTATTCAAGTACATCAACGATATCGCAATTATATAGAACGACAATCACGTGATATCTTAAATGTAGAATGCTCTTAATCTGCCATTTTGGAAACCCTTACTTGGTCAGATTACCTCGGTCGTTTTCGATACACACCAGCCGGGTCCGGCCGAAACTTGTTTAAATTCGAATAGTTCCGGCTAAGACCGGTGTTTACCGCGAACAACCGAAGTAACCCTACGAAAGAATGAGTTTTAAAATGGCGGTTGATGTGTAATCTACGTTAATTATGCAAGCTGATTTCGATTTTACTTATCTCATAACACCAATGATAGTCTTTCGTTAAAGTTTAAACGCCTGATTACGCTTTGTGCAGACCTTCTTTTTCAAATTTAATGCGAAAGCAACCTATCTTGATGTTAATCATTCTATAAGGGTAGCACTACATTTAACCGTATAGGCATTAGTTTATGTATGTTTTGTTGATGATAAGTTTCCTGTTTCTACATCGGTCCTGAAAAATTGTCAGTGCGATTCCTTTCTGAAATAGCTGATTATCCTTTATGGAAAATACTACTTACCCAAGATTACAAGTATTTGAAGATGCAGTCCTAAAGATCCGTGCAAGAACATAAGAAACGATCCGCTTCATGATTAGGTACTTAATTGCCTTTCGAAGCTTTGTTTTGTCATGGGCTTCGTTTGTGACACCGATAAACAAATGAAGTCAAGGCGCTACGATATATCATAATTAATTCAAAATCAAACGAGTGCATCACAATCAAATTAAAATGTTATTTCTTCCTCATGTGATTGCAAATTATCAAACTTCCAACTGTGCTATTGTTTTATCCATTTCTAGAATATGCTTTAGTTATAGGCGTTTTTTTTTCATACTCAGCTTGCTTACAAAGGCATACATATGTTGAGTCAGAATAGCAGAATATTATATATTCGATTTCAGGACATAAAACACCGATGATTCCCACGACGGCTCAAACGGGACTGCTAAACATGAGACCTTATGACTTGACATTTATAAGTATAGACGAAGTGGCTCAGTTAGTTTACACAAACGATTTTATGTTTCAAGGTCACGGTCACTTGAGTTTGCCACCACAAGGGGATAGCCTACTTACATTGCGTAGTGAGGCCGATCAATATCTGACACTTTTAAACCGATCCGTTGTCTGTCTAGATTTGATAAACAGTTGTAAATATGGATTTACTATTGAAATATCGGTTCAGGTTTTCCAGGCAACGGGTAAACTGTATATGTTTACCAGCATAGATAACGACACGACAAGTGGGGTGTACCTGTATTTTCAAAACGGTCAAGTATATTATGGTTTTAGATATGGAGGCAAGGTTTGGTCAGGGTCTGTTCACTATAATATAATGGACTTCCTATGGCATTCGTTCATGCTTTCCTGGTCAAATACTGATGGAATAACATTGTTGGAACACTTCACACCCATATCACAATCACCTGAACCGTTACTTGACACTTCAGGTGCCAGTCAAACCACAATAGGAAATCTGCAAATTGGAAAGGGCTATGATTTAGGAACAAACATGTATTTTTTTCAAGTAAACAATCTAAAAATATGGCCATATTCAATTAGATATTTGATTGACAATCAAATCTACACCATTCATACAACAGCAATGTCAACAAAATCACCAACAAAGCTTCCAACAACTGTAAAGTTAACAACGTCAATATCATCAGTTTCCTTTGCATATTGGACTCTCATGGAACAAGTCGGAAACGTAATTAAAACATCCATGTATGACCTTACAACACACGGGTCAGTTCAACTTGTTCGAAACGAATCTGGTGATGCGTTGATACAAGTGGACGTATCCAATGGTGGGTATTTAGGAATTATTGGGACGCCCCTTCCATGTTTAACAAATGTTCAAAGATGTGAAGGTGGATTAGCAGTATCTTTGAATATATTATTCTTAGAGATAAACACATCGGAAAGACTTTATCTTGTTTCAAAACCCACGACCAAAGCAGGGCTAGGCATATCTTTATACTATGTTAATTCAATTATAAATGTTGATGTCATTCAACCTGAATTAAAGCAAAAATGGTCAACTAACTTCCAATTTCAGATAGAGCTGAAGAAATGGTACTCGATAGAACTAAACTGGTCCCTGAGTACTGGTATTTCCTTGTTCATTAATGGAACACCCATTAAAACTGAGAGCAGTTACACTTTACTTACTCAAGTTGATATACCCACTATTTCATCGGGATTAACGTTAGGGTCTGCCTTAAACAATAACTTGCAAGTTACATTTTATATCAAGGATTTTGGAATAGGACCGTCTCAGGTCAAAGACATGACGTCTGTACAACCTCAATTTGCTACAGATACCGTTTCCAATTCGGTCACAAATGGTCAAGTTGCACAAACATCTACCACTGTAGTTACATCCACCCCTCAACCACCAAGTACCTCAAATATACCAACATCTTCGACTAAGAAGATACTTACAACGAGCCATTCAGTTCCTAACATCATTCAGACGTCAACACAACCTTCCACAGTCAAAGAACAAATCGCGTTTGTTAACATCACAGCAAACACACTTTACACAAGTCACCAAACATTCACACTTCATGGAAACCCCGTGGTTGTGGAAACTGAATCGGGTGAAAGTGCTATACAGTTAAACGCATCGAGTGGTTCGTTTATAAAGATGGACAATATTAAAAATGTTACATGCTTTGGTTCGGGAAACAATTGTGACAAAGGGGTAACAGTCGGTGTCTATCTTAGCCTTGTTAACATAAAACGAAATGAGAGTTGGTACATCTTATCATACAAGTCAAATATGTCTAGTGAAATATCATTTTATACGTATTACCTGAACAATGAAGTATACTTTGGTTCTAAAATAGCTAATTTAACATGGTCAGCCAATGTTGGTATCAATCTAGCCTTTAACACATTTCACACAATTGAATTAAGTATCTCTCAATCAATGGGTGGCATAGGTCTTCTGATTGATGGCAAATTAGTTAAATTTGTAACCAAGGAAACTAGTACCAATCATTTCCCTGATATTCAAACGACGGGTTTGGTGATCGGACAAACAACAAAAACTGACACGACTACAACTGTTTTGATTGGTGGAATACAATTCTTGCCAAAAGTTAGTGAGATCTTAGTTGACAGTTTACCTGTTCCAGGGGTTACTACAGGTAAACATACTGCACCACCAAGTGAATCGACCCGCCATTATAGTAGCACTCAGACCCCTTCTCGTTATCCTGAAAGCACTTTCCAGCCTTCCAGTACGACACTGATATCAGAGCTTACTTCAAATTTACCAACCAGCGCTACATCTGCACCCAATACTGCTATAAACATGGCACAAACGACGAACAACCAGCCAACAACATCAACCGAGTCTAACGTCGTTTCTACGGTATCCCAACAAACGTCAACGAACAGTGTATCACCAACTATAAATATTGTTTCCAGCACTGTTATTCACACCTCTCAAAATTCACACCTTCATTCAAATATGACTACTAAATCAATCGTCGACACAACAATAACGCAACAATCTTCCAGTATTGTTAGTCAAGGAACACAAAGACATACAAATGAAACAATTACTACAACTGAGACCATAAGCTACTTAACAACATCACAACAAACACAAGCAAACGTCGACACAACAATAACGCAGCAATCTTCGACGAAAGATGGAACACCAAATACTTCACCTGCTTCCAGTTTTGTTAGCCAAGGAACACAAAGACATACCAATGAACCAATTACTACAACTGAGACCATAAGCTACTCAACAACATCACGACAAACACCCTTAAAAAGTTTGCCAACAACGTCTGAAATACAAAATCTAACCACTCAATTCCCAATCAGTATGGGACACATTACATTCATCAACATAACAGCAAACACACTTTACACAAGTCACAATACATTCACACTTCATGGAAACCCTGAGATTGTGAAAACTGCATCTGGCGAAAACGCTATAAAGTTAAACGCATCGAGTGGTTCGTTTATAAAGATGGAAAATATTAAAAATGTCACATGCTTTGGTTCGGGAGACACTTGTGACCAAGGGGTTACAGTCGGTGTCTCTCTTAGCCTTGTTAACATAAAACCAAGTGAGAGTTTGTACATCTTATCATACAAGTCAAATATGTCTAGCGGAATATCATTTTATACATATTACCTGAACAAAAAGTTATACTTTGGTACTAAAATAGCTAATTTAACATGGTCAGCCAATGTAAATTTCAATATAGCCTTTAACACATTTCACAAAATTGAACTAAGTATCTCTCAGGTAATGGGTGGTATAGGTCTTCTGATTGATGGAAAATTAGTTAAATATGTTACCAAGGAAACTAGTACCAATCATTTTCCTGATATTCAGACGACGGGTTTGGTGATCGGACAAACAACAAAGACTGACACGACTACAACTGTTTTGATTGGTGGAATACAATTCTTGCCAAAAGTTAGTGAGATCTTAGTTGACAGTTTACCTGTTCCAGGGGTCACTACAGGTAAACATACTGCACCACCAAGTGAATCGACCCGCCATTATAGTAGCACTCAGACCCCTTCACGTTATCCTGAGAGCACTTTCCAGCCTTCTAGTACGTCACTGATATCAGCAGAGCTTACTTCAAACTTACCAACCAGCACTTCATCTACACCCAATACTGCTATAAACATGGCACAAACGACTAGCAACCAGCCAACAACTTCAACCGAGTCTAACGTCGTTTCTACGGTTATCCAACAAACGTCGTCTAAAAGTGTTGCACCAACTATTCATATTGCTGCCAGTACTGTTTATGACCTTTCCCAAAATCCTAACGGTCATTCAAGTAATACAACTGGGTCCAGCGTCGACGCAACATTATTTCAACAAACGTCGACGAAACATTGGACACCAGCTACTTCTACTGCTTCTATCATAAGTCAAGGAACGCAAAGCAATAAACCAATCACTTCTACTGAGGCCATAAGCTACTCAACAACATCACAACAAACACCGACAAGAAGTGTTTCGACAAGTATGCCAACAGTTTCTGAAATGCAAAACCAGACCACTCAATTCCCATTAAGTATGGGACACATTGCATTCATCAACATAACAACGAACACACTCTACACAAGTCACAATACATTCACACTTCATGGAAACCCTGTGGTTGTGAAAACTGAATCCGGTGAAAGTGCCATAAAGTTAAATGCATCGAGTGGTTCGTTTATTAAGATGGATAATATTAATGTAACATGTATTGGTTCGGGAAACAATTGTGGCCACGGAGTAACGGTCGGTGTTTCTCTTAAAATTGTAACTATAAAACAAAATGAGAGTTTGTACATCTTATCATACAGGTCAAATGCATCAGCTAGTATTTCCTTTTATGTCTATTACCTGAACAAAATGATATACTTTGGCTCTAAAATAGCTAATGTAACATGGTCATCCAATGTAAATTTCAATATAGCCTTTAACACATTCCACACAATTGAATTAAGTATCTCCCAGGCAATGGGTGGTATAGGTCTTCTTATTGATGGCAAACTGGTTAAATATGTTACCAAGGAAACTAGTACCAATCAATTCCCTGATATTCAAACGACGGGTTTAGTGATCGGACAAACAACAAAGACTGACACGACAACAACTTTTCTTATCGGTGGAATACAGTTTTGGCCTAAAATAAGTCAAGTCTTGGTCGAGAGCTTTACTGTCACAAGGGGCGTCACAAGTAAGTAACGACCTTTTCAGTCGATTGGAGAATGTCGTGGGTTTATGTTTTAAGTTTTATCCAAAATGATTATTTATCAAAGATTTTAAGAGGGCTTACACAAAAGATTGCGTATTAGAGAAACACCATCACTGCCTCAGCCATAAAAGAATTAAAAAAGTATAATCTTTTTATGCTCAGTTTACTTTCAATGCATTTTAAAGAACTTTGAGTGAAAGTGTATTTCGTATTCTTCGTGTTCAGCTTTTGAATTCATCATTAGAAGAATGGGCTTAAGGTAGAAAGTTGAATTGCTTGAATGTCAGCTTTGCTAGCATTTATAACTATGTATTAACATACCTATGTATCCATATATGCACTATGTTTATCCAATCCATATACTCATGTTACATTGCTTGTATATAATAACCCGTATAACACCAAAATAGACAATACAACAACAACAAGAATGTGCTTGTTCGATAGAAATGAAACATTTTCTTTAAAGGCTTGGTGCTTAAGAAGTCCAATTTAGAAGGCTTTATCAATAGATGCAATATTAGATATCCTGATTTATGTTTTTACTATGAAGTTAGATGTGCCATTATTTTTTTTTTTCGAATTTAAGCCTTACGTACATTGAATCCCTTACCATTTAAGGTCACGTCTTATCAAGATGAGTAAAATACGACATGGTGATCGCATAACGTCAATATCAATATAAATATCGTGTATAAACATGCTTACAGTAAACTTTTCCCTCAATACGTTCATACCTCTTCACATACTCATTTATTTTTCTTGTTCTGTCGTCTTCAAAACAGAATATGCAAAGTTCTTGACATATTTTATTTGATATAAGATTGGAAAGGTTTTGTTTATTTTTGCGCCCAGATTCAAGTATCATTGTTGAAATACTTTTCTTTAAACCATGAAGTTTCAAGTTTTTCAATTAAGTTCAACAGTTGCTATATTCCTCAGTTAAACACTGATAATCTAATTCAGAAAACGAATGTTGGGATGTGATGTGCGCAAATCTATAACCGTATTTACTTTTCAAATAGAAGATACCCTAAAGAAGGTGTCAATACATGTTTTCCTTTACATAAAGAACTAAATTACAAAGTAACAAATTTACAAAGACCGAATAAGGATGATTATCGCCAGAATGAAATGGAATAGTTATGATAACAAGAATACTGGTTGAAAAGAAGTTTTTAACGTTTTTACTAGTGGTCATAAGTTTATTTTGTATATTTTAGAAATCCATATAAAATTGAGTTATCATGTCAAACGCTTTTCTCAATAACTAGTTGAAGATATAAGTCATTGTTCCAATAGATAACAAATTTATCTATTCGGTTAAATACTTGGATCGATAACACATGTACTTGACACCGTTCAACCTAAAATAATTTCAGCGGGAAAAACAACAACGACCCCACCGAAGACATCACCTACGACGACAACCACAACAACAACGACTACCACAGTTGCCACTACAACTGCAACCCCAATACCGACATTCCAGTGGAATCTTACGACAATTCCTACATCAAATGTCATTGTGGGACCCGACTTCAATCTGACAATTCATGGTACTCCAACAAGCACTGACGCCGGCGTGGAGCTCAATAGTACCACCCAGTACATAGAGCTAGGCTCTCTTCAGTGTCTGCTCAATCCATTCAAATGCACACAAGGTCTTAGTGTGCAGTTTACGATCGACTTCAAGTTTGTCCAGGAGAACACATTCGTATTGACAAGTGGTGGACAGCTGCCTAATGGTATTGGGATAGCGGTGATCTATCGTTACGGGAAGTACCAATTCATCGTCTCGACGGCCACACACTCTTGGTACGCAACCTGCGGAAAAAACGTTCTCAAACCGAATAAATTCCACGTGGTTATGCTGTCCTGGCACACAACCATCGGCCTTGAACTTATTGTAGACAACACACAAATCGAGATGGTTACACAACCCGTTACCCACGAAGCGACTCTCGTGACCAACACCACTGTGTATTTCGGAAAGCAGCCTACCGACAACATAAAGTTCCAATACGTCATTCAAACAGTGTCCATCTGGTATGCCCATGTAGATATCCTGGTTTCAGCAGGCCTCTGCACAAAGCCGGAGAGACCTGGTACGTAACCTAGTTATGTTATCTTGGTATCAGTCTCAAGACAGAACTTGAATATTTAGTCTTGACATTATGGTTAACCCAAGTTAGATTCGACCTTAACACGTTATGCTCTTGATTCGTTAACTTCAACCTTTCAACTTTTTGAATTGTTATATCTAGGCCCAGATGGTATTCGTTTGTATTCAGTTGCATAAAGATAGATTAAATCGACATCTGTGGCTAGCGGTAGGAGTACACATCTTTAAATCACAGGGTGCCTCTGTCAACATTCAATGCCATTATTCTGTCAAACAGTCAATGCAATTATCCATTTGAATGTTTTCACACCTTCTATAGCTTTTATTTGATTCTTGTGATTATTTGAGGATATGTATGTTACTATTTAGACAATACTTCACCTGGGTCCATTTTTTACTATGATAACTTGTTTATAATCGTATAACGTTACAATTGTACAGAAAAGCCAACCACAACCGTCAAGCCTACGCCAAAACCAACAACAAAGGTACCACCAACAGCGAAGCCGACGGCGTCTCCAACTACAAAATACACCGGTACCATGACAACAAAGGCCCCACAGTGCCCAGTCGGATGTGTTGCCATCAGTATGTATCAATACACATACATTACACATTTTATAAGGGTTCAATGCAATAGTGTAGCAATTTCTTCACGAAGGCGAAGGTGCTGCTATAGTCTTGGAGCGAACCCTCGGTATGGTTAGATATGCTCTGTGTTTAGCAATATTCATCATACTTCTGAGGAATAATCGTTTTATATAACGATCATCTACGGGGTAACCCGGATGTCTTGGTATTTTCGGATTGGTACTTCTTTATAAGCCAGTGGTTGCAGTTGCTTATATAGCCTATATCAAAATGTGTGTTGACTTATTTATCGCGTGTCTTCGTCACCCGTTAGTTGGTCGCTTAACACGTATTCACCTTGCTTACACATCCAGTCGGCTTCTTATAAAGAGATATTAGCTGTTAAGGTTGATGAGACATTAATTAGTTTAGACTTAGACGTGTGTCTTGTGATGTTATACTCTCATGGTTTTTATCAAGCCCTTTTTCTAATACCTAAATCTAATTATCTAAATCTACAATGTGTTCAGTTTTCAGGGGATGAAATATATACGGTACACTTGTTTATTTCAGCATCGTCTCCCAGCAAACCTCCAGTGTCCGCGACATCTAAACCACCGATCAAAACCGACGTACCGACAACACAAAAGCCAACAACACAAAAGCTAACAACACAAAAGCCAACAACAACCCCGACTCCAACTACAACACCAAGAACCACGCCCACAACGACAGAGCGAGGTGCTCCGAATTATAACACTGTGCCCACCATGACTGCGACTGTCACTGGGAATACCAACCAGGCCTATCTAGCGTGTGCCTTTAGTAGACCCACAGAAACTGGGATAGAAATGACGATAGCGCTGATTATCAATGGGAATAGGGTGCTTCTTGAAACAGTCGCTGGAAGTGCTGGGATAGCGTTGTTTTCCGTTGCTCAAGTCAATAGGAACCTATATGGGGTGCAGGTACTTGTATAACAATCGTTTCTTCTGTTGATGAAATGTATCTGGACTATATAATTGCTCTCTGTAAAGCTAGAATTATGCTATGGAAGCAACATAAACATTCTTTTTCACAGCAGCGTTAAAATGTTAGTTTTGCTAGTCTTTGTTTATTTTTATAATGTGTTCTTTGTAAAGGTATGCGATCTAGTTAACTGATGAATCTAGCTCTTTGAAAAAAACAATGGGAGTTTCCAGAATTACATGAATACGTTGTGATCAAATTGTCCCTATTTCTTTATGACGTTTTTTATTCTTATTAAAAAAGGTTTTCTGCCTTCTTTATGCAGTGTGGCTTCAGTATCGCATGGACGGTACCTTGAACCGTTTGTTGGAAGGAGAAAAGTGTACACTTGGTCAAATATGAATTATATTCTTAGTAAACAAAGGCAACACGATTAGGATAGTTTTAACAAATTCAAAAGTCAATATGCTAGCCTTCATTGAGGGAGGCCAGATCCATATTATATCAATTTATATCGAGCGAACGCAACAATATAACAGAGCATAGTTGCAAAAGAGGTTTAACAATCAAAACGCTGTCCTTACAGATTAAGTGCTCATTGGTGGCTAACTACGTCGGAAGTTCCCATTCAACCCAAGTCTTCGAAAGTAAACCTTACGTCCCGACATTCACGGTAAGGCATATATATATATCTTCATTGTTTCAAATTACCTATTACCTGAACACGAGTTTTTATGACGTTTTTAATCAAAATCAAAACATGTGACAATGAGAAAAGTGTAATAATTCCTAATAATGTCTTTGTCGAATTTGAAACCAGTGTGCAAAGAGCGGAAAGAGTTCGTAAGGAGTAAGTCTGCTTTACATGTGTGCTGTCATGATCATATGAACAAGTATATTGAAGGCAATAGACAAAACATAGTCCACGTATTTCCTCTGTTGGATTCATAACATGTTTTCTAGAAGAACCTAAATATACTTGTTTTTCAAAGCCCTCACCCCTATGGCTGTCATTGCCTGTAAAAACATCAGGTGACGATGCAACATCTTCTATCATGATGATGAGGAGGAGGATGAGGAGGATGATACTGAAGACTAAATACGAATGTTTTAGATATACTTCATTTACACTGTACATACCAGCATCATTTATCTTGGATCCTCTCTAACCTCGCTGGATTTACAGGTTACACCAGCACAAATAACGGTCACCGAGGGACATTCTGGGAAGCCCGTGACCGTCCAGTCGACGGCGCCGCCCCAACTGTATTGTTGTACCGGATGTAGAGGGCAGTGCCAGGTACACGTGGTCGGGATATTCAAATACGACCGGAAGGACCAACGATGTAACAACAACAACTATATCTCACAGGCCGTTATAGGTAAGTTTTCCAGGCCGTTATAGGTAAGTTTTCCTCTTGAAAATAAGATACATAGAGTAGAAGGAACCTCATGAAATGTTTCGACTAAGAGAGACTTCGACGTATAGATGTCCGGAATGTGATATAGGTATGACTCGGTACGAAAAGTATTGAGAAGAAAGGACAAGGAATCTCCTCGTATTTACGTGTACCGCCTCGCAGAAAATGCCTACCTATCAATGATTTCAACAAAAGGTGTGTGGAATCTAGGAGTGGGCTACACAAGAACAACATTTTTTTTATGTAATCACAAACGCTTTTGGACAGAAAATAGGGTGTCCTATAACATTTTGTTATCTGTCAATAGATCATGTGGTCGCTGTGCACACCCTTCAGTTTTCGATATTTGTGTTGTTTCCAATTTAACAAGGTTGCATTCCTAAGAAATAGATACAATGTTGTCCCCATACATACATGTACATATAATAACCGAGATAACAATTTTAAAAGAATGTAACCAATGCTGCCCCTATACAGTGTACATAGATATAACAAAACCCCGTTTCTCTTGTAGAAAGTACCAAGCCACCAAACTACAACAAAGAGATATGTGGGTTTGTGCTAACCGTGGCCAACTGGAAGAACACTAACCAGATCCTTGTTGTCGGTACACTGGACAATCGACGTGACGGCACACAAAGACGGGAACTAAAGATCGAAGTGAATGTCTATAACCAACCACCAACCGCTCAAATCACCATCTCACCCGTGACCCATGTGTTGAGTACAACTGTAAAGGTATTTAGGCTTTAATATCTGATCTGTCTATTTCGTTGTGTCCTAAAAGGTGCTTGTTTACTGATTGGAATCTTTGGGAGCCAAAATAAAATGTTGTTGAACCAGTACAGTTTTTGAACCGCTGTTTGATACGCAAATAAAAGAAGCTATTGAAAGCATACTTGATTAAGGATATGTCAGTTTATCAAAGTATGAACAGTTTATGTGCGGTAGATGGCAAAGACGATGTCACGCTTTTGGATTAAAATACATGGTGATTCGATGAAAAAGGCGAATAGTTTTGGCCCAGATCGATACATACCAAGAACGACCGAAGTAATCTTTTACGAAAAAAGGAGTTTCAAAACGTTGGATTATGGTTATTCTACCATAAATGGAGTATTCAACAATTGATTAAACGCGACGTACTAATCCTATGTCGTCTGGATTGTTTAAACTGGTAGACGAGTAGATTAGGGTACTTCACGTGTAATCGTTTCATCGTCTTTCTGCGACTTACAACAGAATTAAACGACATTTGCTTGTGTCTTTAGTTCTATGTGGTGGCGCCATTGTAATGTTGCAACAAATGCCATATCGCACTAAATACATGTTACATAAACTCACTTTTATTTCTACTACAGGTGACAATACTTGACAACTACCACTCCACGTATACCTGCAAGTCTATCAACGATCCTCATATGATGACATTCGATGGAGCGTAAGTAGTAAACGAGTAAATTAACTGAAATAATCCATTTCGTTGATGTGTATACTATGTATGCTGACCGGTGACTTTTGAGTTTTTTCATTCGCGTTCTTTATCGTGAAAGGGCCATACTTAACCCCTATCCAAAACGCCAAGTTTTCGACTGTCCCAAAACGAAAGAGTGTGCAGACGACATTTCAAAATGTGATGAAATTGAAAAATGATCTTCTAATAGGACAGAAAACATTGTGGGAAAAGGAGAATTTTCCCCTTTTTCCACAATGTTTTCCAAAGTCGTCTGCAACAAAGTGGTCAAATGTCATTATTGTTTGGTAATGGGTTTGGAGGTGTAAGGAATATAAAGCATGAACGTTTTACGACCTATGTTTTCACTCAAAAGAAAATATTTTGAAAACAAATGAAGTAATTGTAGAAGGTACAGTATGAAGAGAACTATTCAAGCATTATCTTGTTATACAAAAGCATTCCTTAATTTTTCCACGGTTGAGGTTCCTTGCAATAGACCTCATTACCAGGATTGCTTTGGTAAGAGTTTTCTTCGCAAAAACAAACTCTTCATATTTGACTCATTGTATGTGATAATGTGATTCGAAAGCTTTCTGGGACACAAATATCGAAATGTCTTATTCTTAAGATCAAAGTGATTCGCTTTTGAAAGGGTTAAGTGTGGGGATGATAACTTTATGTAATGGTACAATATATAGCCAATAACAATACAAGAGCTTAACTACATACCTTTTACTTAAGATGTTCAATGAACTTAAGTCAATTCATGTCTTCTGCATGCCATGTGAACATTTATAATGGAATATCAATTTTTCAGCCATTTCAATAACATGAGAGAAGGGCAGTTTGTAATGTTCAAACATAAAGAGCTACCATTTGAGGTAATGTCACCATGTATTATGCCATATACGAATTTTGGAAATGACAACAAAACGTATGAATGATTCATGTGATTCCATGGAATACAATATCTATAGCATATTAAAGAACTATTGGTCATGTCTGTTGGATGATTCGACAAAATGCTTTTAAGAATACACGGACAAATAATTAAATCGATTTAGCGAATTGCTTTCAAGCATGATCGGGTAAACATCTGTCTCAGTTTGTTTATTTATTTTCGAAATGTGTTTTAGAAAGCTTGGGCATATACCAACGTTGGCTTGTCTAAATATATTCTAGCATGCTCGGGCTTATATCCGATTCTGTTTGAGAACATTGAATATAAAGTTATTGCATTCTTTGTTGTATCCAGAATAACCCTTCATTATTATTTCGAAGGCATGAGCATCAAATCAATTGGTCAAAATTGGTTCTGATTGACATTACATAAAATACATCATAGGTTTGTAAAGAACGATATGCCATACTTGCGAAAAAGTAACAGGAATATTAACGAGTGTGGTATACATAGCAATATGACCGAAATACTAAGAGAAAAACGGCGTAATACAAAACTTATCCCAATTGTCTTTCGGCCTCTTGTCCGAAATGTCCCCTGTTCGCTGCCCCGTTTGGCGATGTGAAAATTGATCACAGATCGACACAAGTACTGGTATTATATCCAGGAAGCATTAATCGGGGGTAAATTTGAAAAGCTTCAATCTTCTGTCATTGACGATGTAAATCAAATAAGTATAACAAACTAATTGCCCTTCACGAACAGGTTCGTACCTGGTACCAGAAATGCAGCAAGAGATCTCACGCCACGTGTAACTGTGGGGTGGCAGTCCAGTCAGGGGACGACGTTATTACCGTGATTGGCTGCAACACGGTGACCTCTGGAGGTCATCATCCGGGTCAAGGTCACGGCATTGGACTGATCCTACAACAGCTGTTCGGTTCCCATGGTCACGCACACGGTCACCATAACGACCAAGAGTTCGCTAAAACGCCGATGACGATCCAGATTTACAAGAATGGACAGTTGACCCCCGGGACGTACATACGGAGATATGGGTGTGGTCAGAAATATGAGGTGAGACGGAGAGAAACGTGAAGGAGCTTTGGTCAAGTTGATATTTCGATTTGTTCCTCATGGCAGATTTTGATTGCGTAACGCTTTTTTTCTAACACGCAACAATTAATTTCAAAGTTGCAATTGTGACGAAGTTAATGTTGCATAATACAACAAACATGTTGCTCTCTCTCTCTTTCAAATCTTCTCTCAAAATAGAGAATGTATAATATGAAAGGTTAATGGATTACATTTGCAAAAACACTTGACAAATCACTTAGATCAAAAACGTGAAATAAATATTGTTGAGTGTTATCATGGAAGAGATATAGACAAGCTTAAAGATCGTTATATATGGACTTAAGGTTTCTATAGCGACTTCTTACAAATTGGTTTTTATCTTCCAGATTGAATTACCTACCGGTATGATTGTAACAGTTCAACAGAGCTACAAACCCTTCATTAACATATGGATTAAAGCCTCCAGTGTGGATAGAGATAAATCCACAGGTATTATAGTGCTTGTCTTCACCATTCTTTGTCCCATTTTAGAAAACTCATAGATTGCCATTTTGATTGGAGACTAGGCAGTAGGAGGTTTGCTTTATAGTCAGTTTCCAAAATGTGTCCCAGTCGTCCAATTTATAAAAAGAATAGATCTTTAATGTGGGTAGGAGACCCTTGTGATTATAATCAGTTTTCAAGATGTGTCCCAGTTGTCTTATTTATGAAAAATCGGAAAACTTTCAATGTGGAGACCATTCTCTTTCTGTTTTATCAAATGAGTTACACAGTTGCGAAGGAAGTCATATTTCACCATTCTCTGAAATAGAGCAAAATACTCTGATGGAAATAACATGTTTTTAGATGGAATGAAGCTTATACAATTTGCTCTGTAAAGGAACACTGGTTAAAAATCGATCCATTGAAATGTACCATATTTATTTTTATTAAGGTTTATGTGGAAACTTTAACGGGAGGAGAGACGAGTGGAGTGGAAACAAAGGCCTGGACAGGTTCATAAGCGAGCATGCGTAAGTAATAATTATGTAAATCTGATCTGCCTCAATGGCTTGACTTTATGCGTCTGTACTTTTTATATATTGAGTGGTGTGTTACCCTGGATTAGCTTGCACAGTGCGCATGCTTCGGTGCGCAGCTTTTCTCCTTCCGGGGATTATTTGTCTTCAATAAAAGATGTTTATTGATGCACTTGTATCCATATAAGTTACAATGCTCTTCAGGTTTGGTCTGTGCAAATGTCAAGGTCCGCGATAACATGACCAGACGTATAGAAACTCATAAACATAAATATATATATATCGTATGTGTTATAAGGATTTTTTGTCTGATATAAGAATTGCATTAAAAAAAAACTTAAAAGTGAAATCATAGTAGTAAAGGACAGCGTGGGATTTTGCAAACTCTCATACCACCCTCCTTTACTACTGACCATGTTTATTTGTTTACTCTACGTAATGATTGTATCTGTCAACAGAGCCCCAAACAACCCTTTCTTTAACGGTGTGGGTGCAGCAGCCCTTATAACGGGGTCAACCTACTGTAGCTGTGTGGAGAATAAAGGTTCCGTGTGCTCTCTTGGCCTCGGCGTGATGCAGTGCTCCAGATCAAGTGAGATTCACACTTCATCTTATACTACAAACAAGCATATAAATAAGAAGTTACTATGAAGGAGAGTTCGATAAATAAATAATTTATATATATATAAATAAATAACCGTGTTTATGGGTGTATATTTGAATAAACGAACATATGAAATTCAGTTTGATTGAACGAGAACTGTCTTTCTCAAAAGAAATATATGTTTATTGTTAAACTGAACTTAACAACGGTTATATCATTCCCAATGAAAAACTCGCTCTCAATAAGAAGAATATAATTAAGGTACAATAGCCTCATCTTTTTCCCTGATGTAGTGGCTTTTAAAGTTGTTTGGTTTTCAAAACCTCCACTTTAATAATATTTGTTGACTTTTCTAATAAGGAGAACATGGGTCTTAGACCTCTGGCCTTTGTACGCGATTTTTCTCCTTTTGAATTATGTGCATAGAATATCGAAAGTATCACTTTTGAAAGTTTTATTCAAATATTCGCATTGATAAATAACTTATAAACGTTTTCCGGATACTTTTCGAACACCCCTCGTATGTGTGTTTTGTATCAACAGGACATGACATCACCAATGCTCTTCGACAACAAGCTAAAGCACCAGTTCTGGCGACACACAGGCGTAAACGACAGGTCCAGGAAACTGAAATCACTGCCACAGTTGCACCCGTAAGAAATGCTTGCTAGCAAATCTTTATCTTCGTTGTTTCTTTCCTTAACCCTTTGAATGCTGGAAAAATTTTCTTAAAAAAGATTTTTGTGTCATCTGCTTTTCAAAACCTTAAATATATGCTTAGTTTTGAATACGAAAGAAACTCAGAATAGCAAAACGGTTAGATCACAGGCCAGACGCCAATTTACTTGGCGGCTGGTCTGTGATTTAACTTGTTTGCAAAAGCATAAAGTCGGTTCCAGCACTACAAGGTTAAATATTTCAAATGTAAAGTGCAAGACTATAGTGATTCCTTCACAAACGGATATCACTCACTTTCGTCTTGCATTAAACTTTCGATTCACAGGACTTAAATGGCTAATTGATCTAATTTATAATTTTCGAAATATGAATGCTAATACTCCAACACGTACAAACTACAATGTATTTGAGGTTGTATCCTGATTATCGACATAATCAACATGCTCGAGGAAATGGTAGGAACTCTCGGTCAGTCTTTGTTCCTCAAGATGCCTTTATTGTAAATCTTTATCAACATAATCAACATACTTATACATGGAAAATCATCTTAAGTTATATGTTAGACTGGTAAGAGTGTAGAATATATGGTGCTGTCTCGTTCTGTTAATGGAATGGTTTTGACAGTCTATCTCATCGAATGGCTACATACCATGCACATCGTTTGTTCTTAGATATACTTGTTATCTGGTATATATATGAATAAGAATAGATCCGAATGTAATTTTGAAAGCAAATGTCCCTGCTGGCATGTGGAGTGTGAATAAGTCATAAAAATTGATTCGAACTTAATGTGATATGACATACTTTGTGTATATCACACAATGACGGAAATACTGTTGTTAGGTGATAAATAAACCAAACAAATCCTGATATTTTATATCTACACATGTTACATTATTCATATTTATTTTTTAACAGGATGGATTTAACCTGACTGAGAGTGAGATGGTTGAAAAATGTGAAAATTACATTATGAAAAGTACAGTCACTCAAAACTGTAAGCCCATATTGACAACCAACTTAACCCAACAAGTGGAAAACTGCGTCCATGATTACAACGTAGGTTGATTAAACTTTCTGCTTAACTCTCTGAGAAATTTAGATTTATATAGGGGAAAGTGTGAAAATTGCGTGCTTACAACGTAGGTTTATTTAACTTTCTGCTTAACACTCCCGGAAAGTTAGAATTTCTGCTTAGATTCAAAGAGGGGAAAATGTGAAAATTTCGTCCATGATAACACCGTAGGTTCATTCAACTTTCTGCTAAACTCTCCCGGAATGTACGAACTTCTGCTTAGATTTATAGAGGGGAAAGTGTGAAATACTTTCCTTCATAGGAAAGTATTTCACACTTTCCCCTCTATTAATCTAAGCAGAAGTTTTAACATTCCGGGGGTGTGAGAGTATATTTTTATGTTTTAGAATATTTTATTAATACCTGTAAATCAATCATTTGATATCATGGCATCTGCTAAAGATGAACTCAAAGGCTTTTCAGAAAAGAAATGTGAAGTGTTGCATGCAGTGATATGTTTCACCATCAGCAATGCCACGTTAATCTACATTTAGACATTGTGTCTAGCTAACGATAGGACGATGGTTCAATTCCTCGGATCGTGCCAAACCAAAAGACAGCACTTATGACATTACGACTCTAGAAGCCATTTCGTGTGCTCAAAAGGGGGCGGGGTAGAACTTGTTTGGGTCCGTACATGTCCGAGAATATTTTTTCGCTAACTTATATCAGAACGATAACATACAACATTAAAGGCAACTAAAAGGAGAAAAGTACAAATAAATTACTAAAGCAAATATGGAATTCTTTTATTATTTTCATAAAAGTCATGAAAATTAATTTACGGATGCATTAAGACCCTATTGTTTAGACTCCTTAAACATAAGTTATTTTGGGCTTGAAATATTGTAGTCTCCAATTCAATCATGTTTATCAACAACCTGTTTGTTTACATATTCAAAATAACGAATTCTGATTGGTCGGTTCAAACATTGTGTATCGACTGTCAAGGTCAGGGGTAAAAAATCACACAATTAAACTGGTTAATCTGGGTTATTTCTTGTTGGCTCTAAGGTTTAAGTTGTGCTGATGGGGATTTTTAGTGATAACTATTCAAATCTGACCAAAGGTTTACCAAATGATATAGTTTGATAAAGCATTAATCTCCTTTTATGTGCCTTTAAATATGTTGCTTTTGTTATGAATGGTCGAAACTGTACACCGAAGTACTGAATGACTGAACCAAAAAGTCCAGTTAATAAAATTCGTTTGAATGGCAATCTGGTATGCAAATCTACTTTTCCGAAGCGCACTTAAATTTTCGCAAAAATTGATTTGGTATCTTATCACCTTCCCGGAAATGAAGTGCAAGGCCTGACTGTGTATCCTTAAAAGGGGAGTCAGGACTGGTATTACAATTAAACCTTTACCCAACGCTAAACTTTTGACTGTCCCAAATTGAAAGAGTTTGCAGACGACATTTCAAAATGTATGAAATTGGAAAGTAATCTTCCAATATTATCGAAAACATTGTGGGAAAAGGAAAAATTGCTCGTTTTCCAGAGTCGTCTGCAACAAACTGGTCAAACAGTCATTGTTTGGTAATGGGTTAATGCATGTGCCCATGCCTCATACTTCATTGATTTAACCACATTTAAGCTATAACTATCATTGCTATAACTAAGTTTAGTATCTTTAAACTGATTCATTTTTACATCGATTGTTAAACAAATTCTTACAACAAATGACGAAAATGGATTCATTTTGTTTTATTTTACATCGATTGTGAAACAAGTTCTTACAACAAATGACGAAAATGGATTAATTTTGTTTTATTTTACATCGATTGTAAAACAAGTTCTTAAAACAAATGGCGAAAATGGATTCATTTTGTTTTATTTTACATCGATTGTGAAACAAGTTCTTACTACAAATGACAAAAATGGATTCATTTTGTTTTATTTTACATCGATTGTAAAACAAGTTCTTACAACAAATGACGAAAATGGATGCATTTTGTTTTATTTTACATCGGTTGTGAAACAAGTTTTTACAATAAATGACGAAAATGGATTCATTTTGTTTTATTTTACATCGATTGTAAAACAAGTCCTCACAACAAATAACGAAAATGGATGTAATTTATTTTATTTTACGTCGTTTGTGAAACAAGGTTTTACAATAAATGACGAAAATGGGAGCATTTTGTTAAATACCTCAAATAAAGATAAAAAGTCTTGCTTTAATTTTAGGCTACTGAGAGTTTTGCCTTTGCCACGAGTGCCCTGAGTGATATAGTGGTTGATTGTGTAGAGAGTGCCAACACCATCCTTGCCAATAACGATACTGACGCTGACTCTAACGATACAAACGTTGTCATACCAATCCCAGACAATCTGGACGATATTCTCGCCAATGCTTGTGTCGAGGAGTGTGGTGATAACGGGGCTTGCCAAGGAGGTATGTCAGAACTTAACCCTTTACCAAACGCCAGATTTTTGACTATCCCAAATTGAAAGAGTTTGCAGACGACATTTCAAAAATGTGATGATATTGAAAAATAATCATGTGATAGGGCAGAAAACATTGTTGGGAAAAATAATATCTATGTAATGTCCCAGTCGTATAAACAACAATGCTACCTTCATGTTTATTTACATGTATATGTGTATGTGATGACGGTTTTAGTTGAGTAACATGTAACAATTCGACCAACACAAAACCCATTGTGTCCATTGTTCAATATATATGTGTTGTCTCACATAAACAACAATCCTACCTTCATGTTTATTTACAGGTATATGTGTATGTGATGACGGTTTTAGTGGAGTAACATGTAACATTTCGACCAACACAAAACCCATTGTGTCTATTGTCCAATATCTATGTGTTGTCTCACATAAACAACAATGCTACCTTCATGTTTATTTACAGGTATATGTGTATGTGATGACGGTTTAAGTGGGATTACTTGTAAAGTTTCGATCAATACAAAACCCATTGTGTCTATTGTCCAATATCTATGTGTTGTCTCACATAAACAACAATGCTACCTTCATGTTTATTTACAGGTGTATGTGTATGTGATGACGGTTTAAGTGGGGTTACTTGTAAAGTTTCGATCAACACAAAACCCATTGTGTCTATTGTCCAATATATATGTGTCGTCTCACATAAACAACAATGCTACCTTCATGTGTATTTACAGGTTTATGTGTATGCAATGACGGTTTAAGTGGGGTTACTTGTAAAGTTTCGATCAACACAAAACCCATTGTGTCCATTGTCCCGTACCTATGTGTCGTCTCACATAAACAACAATGCTACCTTCATGCTTACTTCCAGGTGAATGTGAATGTGATGACGGTTTTAGTGGAGTAACCTGCAACATTTCGAGCGACACAAAACCCATTGTGTCCATTGTCCCATACCTATGTGACGTCTCTGACACCCTCGACTGTAAGGGAGCAGTCGTGTACGGAGATAATTTTGTGAATTCAACAAAGCTTACCTGCCATTATGAATACATCAAGGTAATCTTAAATTCCAAGTACTTCAATTCTTTCTAAATCAAATGTGCACTTCAAAATGTGTTCACCTGCCCTTATGAATCCACCAAGGTAATCTTAAATGCCGAGTATCCCAATGCGTTTTTTTTATTTATTCTACACATCGACATGTGTTCAAAGCTTGAAGAATTTGCAAAGCATGGGTACAGAAGTAGAAAAAACAGTCATCAGTTCATAACAAACATTGTCGTTTTCGTATACATTTTCAGCATCTCTTATATTGTTTAATGACTTTTGTTTTCGTAAGCAATGCCAGACTAGCAAACTATTCTAATGTAAGCCGTGGTCTTCCTTTGATAGCGGCATTGAGTACTATGTTCGTTGCACAAGCAAGAGTCTCGTAAGATAAGGTCGATTTCTCGAAAACCATTGTCAGAAAGAAAACCTTTTCGAACTTTTCTTGTATTTAACGTTTTTCTTCTTTCTTAAATTAGGAAGTTACTCTCCCGGCTGACTAACGGAATATCGAAGGTTCTTCCATGCTTGTTTAGCTTTTATTTGCAGCCACATTCAGACATTCCTCCATCATTATGAACTAGGCATCTTAACATAACTGAAACCGTTGACACGATGTCAACCCATAGACATAAAAATTGATAAGCCCTGTGGGTCAATGCTCTTGGCTATGCTTCACAATGACGACACATTCATCTGACTCTTATTTCTAAATCTTACATATGAGAAAGCAGTGAGCTGTTACAAAAGGGAAAGTCAAGAGGTTGGGTATGTGCCTTGGCGAATAGGAAATACCAATAGATGAAAACACTTCACAACTTCAATGCAACCCACTACAATTATGTTTCAGGTCTCTGAGGGTGTTCATGCCACTCAAGAAACAGGCACGATCGCTGCCGAGTTTCTGGGCATCAATCAGGTGATGTGTCAGATACCCCGGTTACAGAGTGTGAACATCCGCATCAGCAACAATGGGAACACGTTTAGTGACAGCACCTCTCCGCATATCGTGTACGATTCCAGGTGCTATGATTGTAGCATTAGAAACGACACAACATATGCGCCTGGTTGTTCGAGAACGGTAGGTTAAATTCAGATTACGAATGGACGAATGGTTGTTCATTTATACCAGACTGTGAATACAATCGTTCTAGACAGCATAAAACACACACAAAGCAAGGTTTCTTACAACATTCATACCTTGGGACGACATGATGTCGATACATTAATACACATACACGTGTAAATTTGTTTCATAAACCCTTATAGTGGTGGATTTCATGCTTATGCAAACAGGTTAGATCCAGACTAGCCACCAAGTAAATTGGCGGCTTGCCTGTGAGATAACCTATGTGTTACCCTAAATAGTATATTTCATCAAAATTAAACATTTGTTTAAGGTTTGGGAAAGCAGACGACACAACAAGTCTAAGATCTAAGGTGATATACTCATACACAAAAAAATGTTGGAGCTGAGTCATTTTATTACTATTTCTTTCATTAGAAATAAGGATATTCCATCGAAAGTCAAACTGTTTGTTTTCTTGATAAACACGTTTACAAATACTGATTAACAGTATATGTATACCTAAAACCGTCTCATCCGCAAAACATCGAATAAACGTTTTGATAAACGAAACAAATAAAAGCTTATGGTACGAAAGTTATTCCATTGAAGTATTGTTTTGCAGGATTCGAACTGTGAGATCGCCGGTCAATGTTATTTGTCAGGATGGAATAAAGAAGGAGACGCATGTCGGGTGTGCAACCCGGCGGCCAACGATACGGAATGGTCGCTTAATATAGGTGGGTGTTAACGCATTACCAAACAATAACGACCTTTTACCACTTTGTTGCAGACGGCTCTGGGAAACGTTGTGGGAAAGGAAGAAATTGCTCATCACGAGCAATTTCTCCTTTTCCCACAATGTTTTCTACCCTATCTGGAGCTTTTTTTCCAATTTCATCACGTTTTGAAATGTCGTCTGCAAACTGTTTTAATTTGGGACAGTCGAAAAGTTGGCGTTTGGTAAATGGTTAAGTATTCGTTTGTTTAAACACAATACTGTGACAAAATGATATATTGCTGACAATCAGTTACACTTTTAAAGGAGATCTAAAGTATTTTTTCTGTTAATTGTCAATCATTGTAGAACTTACATAATTTGACTGTACTATGAAAGACAACACATCTTCTGATTGGTAAACTAACTCGTTATAACGACTCTATCATCTCGTTATTTCGAGTTAGTAAGTCGAAATAACGACTGAAATATCTCGTTATTTCGACTTACTTACTCGAAATAACGATTTCACTATCTCGTTTTCTCGACTTGCTTACTCGAAAAAGATACTTAATTATCTCGTTACTTCGACTAACTTACTCGAAATAACGACTTAATTATCTCTTTACTTCGACTTACTAACTCGAAATAACGACTTAACCATTTAATTATTTCGGATCAACGAGATTTACATTTATAACGCATTCATGTCACCTCTGTGCCACCGTATTTAAACGAGCGATTCGATGTTACAGAGAAGACGGAATGTACCGCCCAGCCACTTCCGGTGTTCGTCGATAACGAGGACGATCGACACAAGATTATCGCCCTTGCCGTGGTCAGTGCAGTGTTGGCGGCCATCATCTTGCTCCTGATCGTCTATATCGTCAAATCAAGGTAAATGGTTGACTCGGGACTTCTAACCCCCTGTATGATAAATTGTGACTGGTCCAAACTCAAAGCAGCAACAAGTGAAATTAAAAGAAATGGTTTGGTATCTCGGCCCATCCAAGTCTACAAAAATAGCAAGAAAAAGAACTTTTCACTAAAATAAAACATTGGGGAAAAAGCCATTGTGACAAAAGAATGAATAGCTAATTTTGATACGATTACTTCTTTTGTAAATGCAAAATGTTTTATGCACTTCTCAGTACAATGGTAAATGGGTAAATAACACTTAAAATTCACATGTCCGTTAAGGCTTTTGGACTAGCTTGGCAATACGGCCAATTGATTATCCTTACCCAGTTAAGCGGTTGAATTTTGTTAAGGCCCTACAGCATTTTAGTTGAAAAACAATGATATCAATAACACTCTTTTATTGTTATCAAAAACCTATTTATTTTACATATATTGTGACGCTAGCTCTAACACATTTTATCAATAACTCTCGATTATGCTAACTGCATGCATACATACCCAGTAGGGAGCTGATGAAAAGTCACACAGCACAACACGTTACTCACAGGAATCGAACATACTTGTGATCGGAGGCTGGTGTTCGGCCTCTGTACCACTGCCTCCGTTATCGTGTGTCAATTAACTTGGCGTGTGGCCTGGATCTAACCTGCTTGCATAAGCATGAAGTCGATTCAAGCACGACCCCCCCCCCCACACACACACACACACACAAATACACACTCATAAACAACTGAAATGGTTTCTCTTTCAGATCCAGTTCCAAATCGAAGAAAGAATTTGGCGCTTATCAGGTGACGTCTGAGCCGCAGCTTCACCGCGACGAATACATACAGAACAATCCTATCTATGCCAGAGACAATGAGAAACTCTGAACTCTCCGAACGTGATTCGTGCTCTTCTCCAACTAAAACGACCATCTCCTTAACCAATCGAAATATAACATGTGCGTTAACAAGGAAACGATGATTGATTTGAAAAAGTGGGAAACCATAACTCAACTCAAAATCTTGATAAGACATGACGGCGCTTTATGTGTCTATGGCCAATACGTGAACATATACAACTGTCATACAAGATACATGAAAACATGACACTTTACAATGCATATTAAGTCGTCTGATAACGAATCATCCCAATCTCAAAAACAATCTGATAAGCGCAATATATAGGTAGATTGGTCGAATTAAAAAAAAAACGTTTTAATGCGTAAATGAAGGTGGAACCTATTATGACAAAACGAGAAATTCCTCGTAAATAAATATATTCTGTAACAAAGTTACAGTTATCTCAACTAATATAAGAGAAAAGGAAAAGAAAAACTATTTTTATATAACATTTATATACACTGTTAATTTTTGTAACATAACAAATAAAGCTACCAGTAGCAATGTGCTTTTGTTTTGCATTTCCTCTCACTGTTTAGGTTATGTTTGTTTATATATGTCCTTTGAATTTGCTCATCATCTGCACCGATAAACCCTATGTCCAGGAACAATAAACGCTGGTGGCATAACGAATTCGTCTTATTCGTTCCAAGGAGGACACTGTATAAGAAAACGAAAGAATTAATTCCCACAAATCAGAGCAACTCACTCATTTCTTTGTTGATGAAGTATATTAACATACAATAATAATAGTTATACACACATCAATATGTTTTAAACCATTTTATTATTTTATGTTTTGTGTAGAATATTGCTTGAAGTATGTGAATCGGTCACAACAAAAGATCTAATGTTAATGAAAACTATTTGTACTGATTTGTAGAAAATTATGAAAAAAGAATATCTTATTATCTTTCAAAATTAATGTATGTGTTGGTAAAATAGACACGAACTATATTTCTTACCTGTATACGAAAACGAAAGAACGTATTCCCACAAATCAGAGCAACACACCGATTCCATGGGAACTACTCTCAGCATTACTCACATGCCTTCGATGTGTGCACGCAACATTTTCCTTGTTAACCAATACCTATGTACTTCACACACAAGCCATATGATAATATTCAGGAAACGGTTTCCAAGAAACAGCCGAATTCGAAAAAAACCCTCTAATTTCTATCAGAAATACAGCATACATTAACCTTCTGACTAGGTTAAGTTGTTAATGTTTTCAGCTGCCTCTTTCTGGATCTAACAAATTGACCAATATACTTTTAACCTCTTATCCTTTATGTCATTGACTATATAGTAAGTTTTATCCTGTCACTAGTGCCATTTTGGGACCGATAACTAGGTGCCGTATAACATTTGTGATATCCGGCACTAACCATGTAACACATGCACGTGACGAATCATGACGTCATAAGAGCGCAATGACGTCATGTCTACATCATTCTCTACTTATTTTTTCCTTTTTTTCTCGTGTTTTATTTATATCCTGTTTTTTTTTTAAAGTATACATAAGGGAAACAGGATAAGTAGAATAGATGATTGGTGTCTTTGAATTGGAAAAATTATCGGGCTCGGCATCGGAATATTATCCGTTTCGCCTTCGACTCACCTGATAATATTCCTACGCCTTGCCCGATAACATTTCCAATTCACGACACCAACCATCTATTCTCTATATGTATCTTTTATTCTCATATTTGGTTATCACTAAAGGAGTCTTTCTACGAATATAACAACACAATATGGCCTCGTCAAACATTTAGGTAGAAGAACCAAATTTACATCTGACAGGTGTATGTTAAAGGGGTCATAACAAGGAATTGGGAGTCATTTAATATATAAGTTGGGTTCATATCAAGGAATTGGGAGTCATTAACTATATAAGTTGGGGTCATATCGAGGAATTGGGAGTTATTTACTATATAAGTTGGGTCATATCAAGGCATTTAGAGCTTTAAACTGTATGATTTGGGTCATATAAAATAATTGGGAGTCATTTACTATATAAGTTGGGGTCATATCAAGGAATTGGGAGTCATTTATTATATAGGTTGGGTCATATCAAGGAATTGGGAGTCAATGATGATATAGTTTGGGGTCATAACAAGAAATTGGGAGCTATTAACTATACGCTTTGGGTCATATGAAATAATTGGGAGTCATCTTCTACATAAGTTGTGGTCATATCAAGGAATTGGGAGTTATTAACTATATCAGTTGGGGGGTCATATCAAGGAATTGGATGTCATTTACTATATAGGTTGGGTCATATCAAGAAATTGGGAGTTATTAACTATATAAGTTGGGGGTCATATCAAGGAATTGGATGTCATTTACTATATAGGTTGGGTCATATCAAGAAATTGGGAGTTATTAACTAGATAAGTTGAGGTCATATCAAGGAATTGGGAGTCATTTACGATATAGGTTGGGGTCATATCAAGGAATTGGGAGCTATGAACTATATGATTTGGGGTCATATAAAATAATTCGGAGTCATTTACTATATAAGTTGGGGTCATATCAAGGAATTGGGGGTTATTAACTTTAGAAGTTGGGGGTCATATCAAGGAATTGGGAGTCATTTACGATATAAGTTTGGGTCATATCAAGGAATTGGGGGTTATTAACTATAAAAGTTGGGGTCATATCAAAGACTTGGGAGTCATTTATTACATAAGTTTGGGTCATATCAAGAAACTGGGAGTCATTTACTATATAAGTTTGGGTCATATCAAGAAAAATGGAGTCATTTTCCATATAAGTTGTGGTCATATCAAGGAGTTGGGGGTTATTAACTATAAAAGAAGGGCTCATATCCAGAAATTGGGGGTTATTGACTATAAAAGCAGGGGTCATTTTAAGGAATTGGGACTCACTTTCTATATGGGTTGGGGTCATTCAAGGAATTGGGAGTCATTTACTATATAAGTTGGGTCATATCAGGAAATTGGGAGTCATTTACCAAATAGGTTGGGGGTCATATCAAGGAATTGGGAATCATTTACTATATAAGTTGGGTCATATCAAGGAATTGGGAGTCATTTACTATACAGGTTGGGTCATATCAAGAAATTGGGAGTCATTTAATATACAGGTTGGGTCATATCAAGAAATTGGGAGTCATTTAATATATAAGTTGGGTCATATCAAGAAATTGGGAGTTATTAACTATATAAGTTGGGGTCATATCAAGGAATTGGGAGTTATTAACTGTATAAGTTGGGGTCATATCAAGGAATTTGGAGTTATTAACTATATAAGTTGGGGTCATATCAAGAAATTTAGAGCTTTGAACTATATGATTTGGGGTCATATAAAATAATTGGGAGTCATTTACTTTATAAGTTGGTGTCATATAAAATAATTGGGAGTCAATAACTATATGATTTCGGGTGATATAAAATAATTGGGAGTCAATTAGTATATAAGTTTGGGCCATATCAAGGAATAGGGGGTTATTAACTATAAATGTTTTGGTAATATCAAGGAATTGGGAGCTTTGAACTATATGATTTCGGGTCATATAAAATAATTTGGAGTCAATTACTATATAAGTTTGGGCCATATCAAGGAATTGGGGATTATTAACTATAAAAGTTTGGGTCATATCAAGGAATTGAGAGTCATTTACCGTATAAGTTTGGGTCTTATCAAGGAACTGGGAGTCATTTACTATATAAGTTGGGTCATATCAAGAAATATGAAGTCATTTACAATATAAATTGGGGTAATACAAGAAATTGGGAGTCATTTACTACATTAGTTGGGTTCATGTCGAGGAATTGGGAGTCATTTTCTTTAAAAATTTGGGTTCATATCAATGAACTGGGAGTAATTCTCTTTAAAAGTTTGGGTTCATATCAAGGAATTGGGGGTTATTAACTATTAAAGTTTGGGTCATATCAAGAAATTGGGAGTCACTTACCATATGGGTTGGGTCATATCGAAGAATTGGGAGTCATTTACCATATGGGTTGGGTCATATCAAAGATTTGGGATTCATTTACTATATAAGTTGGGTCATATCAAGGAATGTGGAGTCATTTACTATATAATAAGGGGTCATATCAAGAAATTGGGAGTCACTTACCATATGGGTTGGGTCATATCAAAGATTTGGGAGTCATTTACTATATAAGTTGGGTTATATCAAGGAATGTGGAGTCATTTACTATATAAGTAGGGGTCATATCAAGAAATTGGGAGTCACTTACCATATGGGTTGGGTCATATCAAGGACTTGGGAGGCATTTGCTATATAAGTTGGGTCATATCAAGGAATGTGGAGTCATTCACCATATAAGTTGGGGTCATATCAAGAAATTGGGAGTTATTTACTATAAAAGTTGGGGTCATATCAAGGAATTGGGAGTCATTTACGATATAAGTTGGGGTCATATCAAGGAATTGGGAGTCATTTACCATATAAGTTAGGGGTCATTTCAAGGATTTGGGAGTCATTTACATAAAAGATTTGGGTCATATCAAGGAATTGGGAGTAATTTACTAATAAAGTTGAGGCCATATCAAGGAAGTGGGAGTCATTTATTTTATAAGTTGGGTCATATAGAAAAGATTGGGAGTTATGAACTACATAAGTTGTGGTCATATCAAGGAATTGGGAGTCATTTGCGATATGGGTTGGAGTCACATCAAGAAATTGGGAGCTATGAACTATATGATTTGGGGTCATATAAAATACTTGGGAGTCATACCTTATAAGTTTCGGTCTTATCAAGGAATTGGGAGTCATTTACTAAATAGGTTGGGGTCATATCAAGGAATTTGGTGTACAGTAATTTACTTTATGGTTAGGGGGTCATATAAAAGAATTGGGAGTGATTTACTATATAAGTTAAGGTCATATCAAGGAATTGGGGTTTATTAACTAATTATATGGTAAATGAATCCCAATTCTCATTATTTGGAGCTATGAACTCTATGATTTGGGGTCATCTAAAATAATTGGGAGTCATATCAAGGAATTTGGAGTAATTAACTTTATGGTTTGGGGTCATATAAAAGAATTGGGAATCATTTACTATATAAGTTGGGGTCATATCAAGGAATTGTGAGTCATTTACTATATGGATCGGGGTCATTCAAGAAAATATGGAGTCATTTACCTTATAAGTTTGGGTCATATCAAAGAACTGGTAGTCATTTACTATAAAAGATTGGTCATTCAAGAAATATGGAGTCATTTACCATATAGGTTTGGGTCATATCAAAGAACGGGGAGTCATTTATTATAAAAGTTGGGTCATATCAAGGAATTGGGAGTCATTTACCATATAAGTTTGGGTCATACAAGGAATTGGGAGTCATTTCCTTCAAAATTTTGGGTCATATCAAGGAATTTGGAGTCATTTACGATATAAGTTTGGGTCATATCAAGGAATTGGAAGTCATTTACCATTTAAGTTGGGGGTCATTTCAAGGAATTGGGGGTCATTTACCATATAAGTTGGGTCATTTCAAGGAATTGGGAGTCATTTACTTTAAAAGTTTGGGTTATATCAAGGAACAGGGAGTCATTCACGATAAAAGTTGGGTCATATCAAGGAATTAGGAGTCATTTACCATAGAAGTTGGGGTCATTTCAAGGAATTGGGAGTCATTTACCATATTAATTGGGTCTTATCAAGGAATTGGGAGTCATTTACTATATAAGTTGGGGTCATTTATTATATAAGTAGGGGTCATTTACTATACAAGTTGTGGAGGTCAAGAAAAACCCTGAGCTGTAACGGAAATCAACCCTTTGTGACATCTGTAATATATAACAGCTCTTTATCTTCTTTTTGTATGGTGTTTATCTAATATTACTTTGTCAACAATTTCTCAATTTTGCAATGGCTTTCCTGGATCCAGCATTGCTAGACTTGGGCTCTAAAGTGACTTGCCAAAGGTCACTCTCACGAAACCAGAGGTGATGGCTCAAACAAATGGTGAGGCCCCATGATTTTCAAGTCTGCCACCTTTACCTCTGGACCACACAGGTCCCCCTTATACCAGCTTATAATGGGCTCAGTCAATCCTTTCGGCAGAAATGGCAACTCTGTGGCAGTCATAGTTTTAAATTGAATCAAAATTAATTCTTATATTGCAATGACCGTCTCATAAGGATTGGGGAAGACCCTAATACGTAATTTTCCCTTTTGTCAGATGGCTTCTTCTCAAAATCATAAAAAGAAGTATTTATGACATTGACATTTGCTGTTGTGCATTCACTTTCGACAGAACACTAAATCCCGTATGTTGGGATATGTTTTGTATTGTGTTAACGCCGTATCAACAATTTTTTAATTTTGTAAGTTTTCCTGTACCCATCAGTACTAGGCTAGGGCTTTTAAATGACTTGTCAATGGTTACTTCCAAGAAACCTGAGGTGTCAATGGGGCTCACACACAAGGTCCCTGAGTTCTAAGTCCACTATCGTAATCATTTGGCCACGCAGGACCCTTTATGTCGAGATAGGTTAACAGTTGTCTATTGGACTGTTAGGATGACTAATAATTGGCACTGGCTAATGAAATCGTCAATAAACAGAGCTTAGTATTTCACAAAACAGGAACAGTAAATCCTATTTTATGGATACTCTTAAATTGTCCATCGAGACAATTATGACTAAAATTGTCCATCGAAACAATTATAACATGTACCAACAATATAGGGTTTTGACATGAGACAAAGATCAAACTACGGTACATGGTTGAAAGTTAAGAACTTTTAAAGAATTATGAACCCTCTAGTTTAAATTTCTGAAATGGGAGGTCTGCCATATCACTATATTTGGACAAAAAGTCTCAAAAATATGTAAAACAGGGATGATCACAAATACAATGTACTATGAACCATCTTACTAAGAACAAGAGAATTGCCTCTCTACTTTAGACCTTTCTATAATAATACAAGGTTGCTCTTAACCTGTCAATGGTGTGTGTAATAAACATCAAAAACAAAAAATAGATTTTCATGTTTATTCCTTTGTATGAAACATAATCTCAGAGAGATTAACATTCAATCACAATGACATAATATCGTTAAAGATAATCAACACAACAAAATGAAGATGGTAAGGAGTAGGGTTAAAAAGAAATTGATGGCTAAATACAGACATGCATGTGATGCATACAACAGTTGACTATCAAACACTAGTAATTTTGAAGAAAACTAAACACACAAAAAAAACAAGTTCTATCTGTTAATCTACTTTTCTATGAATAAAAGTCAATATCCTTCAAGTATAAGCTATATGACGTAACTTTTATCATATAAAAATTATATAAATGACAGCAAATAAGTGGTTTTCCTGACACTTCTTTTGTCATGTTGCTAAATGGTTTCAACATTATTTGCAGATAACTGTTCTGAATGTAGCAGAAACATATTTTCCCTCATGGATGTGATCAAGCTTCTATCATACATGGAATGCATTTGGCTCTTTTAACCTTTTACCAAACGCCAAGTTTTTGACTGTCCCAAATTGAAAGAGTTTGCAGACGACATTTCAAAATGTGATGAAATTGGAAAATAATCTTCTGATAGAGTAGAAAACATTGTGGGAAAAGAAGAAATTGCTCATCTTGAGCAATTTATTCTTTTCCCACTGTGTTTTCCAGAGTCATCTGCAACAAAGTGGTAAAATGTCCTTAATGTCTGGTAATGGGTTAAGCCAACAGTCAAATTATTATCTTATAGATATACTTGGCAAAAAAATGTTCACATATTTCATATAATGATGAGAGCAAATCAATTTGAAACGAAAACAATGAGTCCTTAGTCCAAGTTATTCAGGATAATTCAATTCCCACAAATTCATCAGCTTAAAATATCAATCTAGTTTGAGCGTCCTCTCTTGTTGTGATTCTCATTCCTTTTAAAAACTTTCACATCTTTTTACATCTGCTTACATAACCCTGTCATGAATTCAAAAACAAGGCGTCTATGGCCATTTCTGATGCACTAGAATAGTCAAGCATTTTTGACATGAACTGTCTGAATTGTCTTAAAATGTCCCTTTCATCCCTCGACTGCAGACTAGAGGCATTCTTGTACACAAGTTTGTCTGCCAGATAGTGCAACCACAGTACGTTGGTGTAGGGACAGAACTTGGCCCAGTTGTTCCTGAAATAATACAGAAATCTACATGACTAAACTCATTTCTTTGTTTTATTTTTATAGGGTTGAATGCTATGTCAACAATTGCCTTGCCAAAGGACACTCTCACTTAACTAGAAGAATCTGTTGGGCTTGAACCACAAACGCCAAGTTTTTAGACTCCCACCTTAACCACTAGGCCGCATAGGACCTTTATTTCAATGTATTGAATGGTTCAAATGAAAAAAAAACCCAAAACAAATCATAGATAGAAAATATTGCTTTGAAATTAAAATTGCTCCTTTTACCAAAGTGTTTTCTTTTTCATTTTGTTTGTTTGTTTTCCAATTTGTTTTACATCGATTGTGAAGGAGGCTTTATAGCCCATCGAGTCACTCTCGATGACTGCTTCCTGGAGAATACACCAGTAATCGCGCCGGTTTGAGGGCTAGCCCCGGCAATTCTCACCTCGCCTAACGGGGATTCCAACCCGGGACCCTCGGTACAGTAGTCCGACGCTCTACCACTGTGGCACTGTCCCCCCAAATTTTTGAAATGAAACTTGGTATGATTTGATTTTTCACAATAGCCAATTATCAGATTTTTTCTGATATCTAAGACAAAAGAAAGTGTGGCATATTTAATTGTATGCATACAAAAATCACTTTGAAAGTTGACTTTTACACATGATACAAAAATTTACTTTGCTTCTAAGGACTAAGATATCTCATATTGAGGACATTTCTTTTCTTAACTAGCTCATTGTGAGCAATATCTCCTTTAGTCAAAGTGTTTTTCAAGAGTCTTAACATGACTTAAAGTCAGTCAAATGAGGAGTTATGCACTATATATAATGTTTTACCCATTGGCCTCTTTCATATTTCTATAAATATCAAACTGGTAGTCGCCTTTTCCCTCGAACAGTGTGTCATCTTTTGACAGGTCAGAGTACACCTTGCATCCATCTGAAAAACACATAGAACGGGTATCTCTATTGGGGTCATATTAGTCAGAAAATAACATACAAAGAGAAGGAAGAAAGCAAGGATTATCAATATCTGGGTGAGAAACCAGCATTTTCTTTTTTTTCCAGTATTGTATTGTAGACTAATTAAAATGATAAAAGAATTTATGACATTTTTTTCCTTTATTTCGACATTAGGTTTCGAAATCCATAAGGGATTAATCATTTGCTATTGGTTGTTTAAGTATCAACAACATTGATATATGCATTAATCAATCAATTTTGTCAACTAAACCAGAGTTTTGATTATGGTTTTCTTTCAAAACGAGTTTTGTGATAGCAACGAGTTTTGAAAATTACATGTACTTATACATTCATCCAGTATAATGTTAACCGCCTTGATATAAAAGAAATTCAAAATAAATACCAAATATTAAATAATCATAGCTAGAACGAGAATTTAATAATGTAAAGTCACTTACCTTTAGTTAATCGGGACATAGTATAATCAATAATACTAGCCTCAACCCCCATGGTAGGTACCGGGTATTTATGGCCGTGTAACATGAAGGCTATCTCCTCTTGCTCCGTCTCCCGTACTAAAACATTCCCCCAGTGTAAATCACGATGTTCAAACTGAAAGGCCTCCTCGGCAGATGCGAGAGCAAACGTAACCTGAGTGAGTACGCTCTTGGCTTTAAGGAGTGTGTCAAACTGAAACAGGAAACAACTACATTAAATTCTTCTGTTGGACAGACTGCAGTCGTCAACATGCAAATTCAATTCTTCTATTGAATAAGCAAATGTAAACTTAGTGAATACCCTCTTGGCATTCAGGAAAAAATTAAACTTTAAAAGTAAACATGTAAATTTCATTCTTTTGTTGGATAATCTTACGTAACCTGAGTGATCATGCTGTTGGCTTTCAGGAATGTGTCAAACTGAAAAAGTTAACAAGCGCATTTCATTCTTCTGTTGGACAATCTTATTCGTAGATGATGGTTCAAATCTTTGTTCATGTGTTAGAATGACTTGGCTTGAGAGGTTGCTGACATATAGTACTGCATGCAAAAGGGTGTATTTTATACAACTGAAACTGATGGGTTTACTGGATTTTTGGCTATTTGTTAATCTGAATTGAAACCAATTATCATAACATGGAAAAATCCACTTTCTTAATTGTATTTTGTCTCAATTAATGTATGGAAATCCTTGTAATGGGTAATGTACACAAATCATAACATTTCTAATCCAAAGACAATAAACCTTGACCTACCTTATAATTGTCTAGAGGAGTTCCACAATCAGCAAACTCAAAGACAATAAACAGCTGATTAGGTTTGAAGACATCTGAAAAGAAGACAAGTTTATTTTAAAACTTTCTATATACAGTCAAACTTGTTTTAAGCAACCACTCTTCAGGAGTGTGTGAAATTTCAATGCAGGAAGTGGGTGTGAAAAAATATTGTTGTTGTCTAGTGTATGTATTTTGGGCTGGAGTCCTTTGATAGTAATAAAATTATGTTATATATTATTCAGAAAACTTTCTGAATGGTTTACGTCCATTTTAAGCTGTTACCAATCTTTGCTTCTATGTCTCGTGGAAGCAAATGGAGCATGGTACAAACTTCTCTTAACTTTTTGCCTAGCATGCCAGACAATGAAGAGAATAAGTATTCTAAGTGGCAAATTTTCAGACTTGAAAATGAATAAATCAGTTTACAATTTCACTTAAATAAAATCCAGACTTTAAATACAAAACGCAAAAGTGATATAAGAACTGATAATTACAAGCATCTTATCCCTTATAAAAGATTTCAATTCTTAACTAAAGTTTAACTCTTAAATGACACTTGTAAAATTTTCAAGCATCCGTGTACTAATGGTTTACTAAATTATAAGCCCAATCACAAAGTTGTTGGTATAACTGACCTGGCCGGTCATTTTCTGACCGCTTCGCCCTATCATACTCGTCCCACTGTTTGAGCAGATTGTTTGGATACTTCCCCCGGACACAGGATACACTGTTCACTTCACAATAGGTTGACGTTAAATGTTTTTTAGAGAATCTAAGATCACTCAGCTCTCTATAAAGGAAGAGTAATATTTAGAGGGTTCAGTGAAACACTTAAGTATGTCTTACACATTTAAGAAAGTGCACAGAATGATTAATGCCATTTCAAATTACTCCATATTCGAGATCACTCAGCTTTTTTTTTATGGATTTTTTTTTAAGATTCAGAGGGTTCATCAAAAGTCCCATACTTATTAGTCTTGCACAGAAAGATAAGACTGTTGAGAGACTACCACTCATGAAAATAATTGACCTTACGACACAGAGCAGTTAACCACGCCCACCAGAAATAGGGGAGGTCACTCTTATTTTCTCTGACATTCCGAGTAAAATAGCGTCAATGCACAAACTAGGATCACTGTCTGGCACTGCTGATGATTTCGGATATTCTTGAAATCGGAGATATTCTGACAAAATAAGCACCTGCCTTTATTTGCTGGATGCACGTACATAGCGTGACATTTTTTAAAAACAAAATGGTGAATAAGTGTTATATATGTTTTATGGCGTTAGATGAGTGAACTCATGCAGTCTGGGGTCCGATCGGCATCAAACATGATCCGTCTATAGTCCCAACAGACTCGGGTCTGGTTGACATTGGTCTGTTCAGCACTGGTTCGACAAGACCTTCAAACTGACCATATAACATGCTACTTCAAAACAATTATTATGCAGTATTTGTTGGTGTAAGAAAATGCTGATTACAACAGTCTCTATTTTGTATCCATTTAAGATGATAATCAAGCCATTTGAACATAATCTTTTGTATGCTACTCAATCGATTATCAAACTTTTGCTACTTGATTACGAACTAAGGGTCATTTTACCAAACACAATTACTTTCAACTGTCCCAAATATAAAGAGTTTGCAGACTAATTTCAGTAAAAATGATGAATAGTTTTCTGATAGGGCAGAAAACATTGTCTGAAAAGGAATAATGGTTCTTTAGGAGCAAATTCTCCTTTTCCGACAATGTTTTTTATAATTGTCAGTAACAAAGTGGCCAAATGTCGTTATTTTTTGGTAAAGGGATAACAAACTTTGATTGTTACAAGAATTAAGGGTTGTTACGCTAATTAACACCAATCTGACACAATTGCACTTTATGGTCAAGTTACAAATCCTTTATTGTTTAACCAATTGACGGACTTTGTAATCAACCATTGGCCACCAAGACTGTGTTTTACAACATATCAAAGCAACCATGTTTCCTCAGATTCTTTTATGTATTCGGATAAAGTTGCAACAATGAGATAGGGGTTTGTCTTTGTTAATAGCTTTAAATTTTGGATACAATGCATCGATCTTTACATGTAGGCGGATTGATGAGCTATAATAAAAAAGTAAATTATTTGTTAAAGGGTCCATTTAAGAACAAAATTTATTAATTTAAATCCAATTTGAAGAATCTGTACATATCCAACTGGAAACCTGGAAACCATGTACTCTCACATCCTTATCGATCAACATTGTCATGTATTTTTAGTTAACATTTGATTCAAAAGCAACTATTGACATTTGTCATTATGTGTTAATTCTGTTTTTAAAAACATCGAATTTTAATTTTCAAACAGGATTAAAGAAAAAAAATATTTACTTTATTGTGAAAGAACAAAAATAAAATAAAATCATATCTCAATTTCTATCTCGTTTTATACATTAACGGTATGCATAAATTTACTAATTGTGTGTATTTCTCAAACATTTCACAATATATTTTCGGAAATGGGATAAATTCTACTTCACCCACAAGTCTCTCCTCATATGTAATGTTCTATTGTAAGTACTTTAACACTATCTCTTAAACATTTTAAACAATATTGACGAAGAAATATCAAAGTACAATAGTACTTTGTAAGGACGTAATCGCACAGCTTGTCGGAGAAAATGGTGGATAGCGACCGAAGTGGTCGCTGATTGGTCAGTTCCAGCTGTCAATCAAAGTCTGTCGTAAGGTCAATTGTAATGCCCTTACCAGCACTTGTGAAAAAAAAAAATGGACTATCTGTGAGAACTCTCATTCATAACAACTTACTTGGCTATCACAATTTCTGGTAGAATTTCATCAAACTTCTTCTGAGGTTCATCATTGACAAGAAAATCCCCTTCAATCGGAATTACCTGAAAAGCATCAAAATTCTCCTTTCTACTAGTCCATATTGTAAACAATAAAAGGAGGGAGGAGAAATTATCAAGAAACAATTGTGGCTAATACCCAAACTGATTATGGTGAGCAATTTCTATTCTGTAAAAATGGTTTCTATTCAATATCACAAAATAGAAAAAATAGCTTTTGAAAATGTTAATGCTTGATAATTTTAGTCATATACTTTATATGGAATCCGGGAAAGCCCAGTGGTAACATGTTGGATTTGAAACATGTCATTTTAAGTTCAAAGGGAATAACTCAGAGATTTGTGCTCAGGTAATACCTGTTATAAATCTGTTTTTTATAATCATTAGCACATATCTAAAGACCATTTTCAATTCCTTAACTTCCAAGTTGCTGAGATCCCCTGATTCGTTAAAAATGTGAAATGAGGCATCAAACCTGTCAGCACTTCTTTTATAGGAAAGCTGGGTTTTTAAATAATCACAGGAATTCCTTCTTGCACACCTCGTGACAAGAACATTTAATCATTTTTAAAGACCAATGTTACAATGGTATCTTAACATAGCACAACTTACTCTAAGTTTAAATCATTGTTTACAAAATAAATATGTTTAAATGGTTCACAATAATATCTTCAATACAACTGATCTATATCATTTTTGTACTGTTAGAAACAGGGTTGAAAAGCTGTCAATAATCCAGTCTTGTGTGGCTTTGAAAATCTATCCTGTGATGTTATTGGTAGACACTGTATTTCAAAAAGTTAAAATACCAGCCTGTCAGATAGTCCTTTTAAAAGGTGAATCACAACACGATATGTATCAGTCCTTACCTTGATAGCCACACTCTGATCATTGTTGGTACTTCTAAACACTTCTCCGTACACACCCTCTCCGATCTTAACACATTTTGCCAGCACACTTCCAAGTAAATCAAATATAGAGAACAGTTATGGTGAAATAAGTCATAACTGACATTGTGAAATGGTTTTCTATTTTTTAAATTTTACATTGTCAAAAGTAAATGCTATTCAGCATTAAAGGAGTATTCCTACACAATCCATATCTTATTTCTAACTATCAAAATCATATTGCCTATTGAACTCCCATTTCGTGAATATTTTGAAATAAAAGTCATGACTTAAACATGAATTCTTATTTATTTTTGCTTTTTGCCATTGTGTTTTATTATTCAATGACATAGGCTGCACATTTTTGACAATTCAAAAGGTTAAACATAAATAAGCCTTAACCCTTTCCCAAACATTAACGACATTTAACCACTTTGTTCCAGATGAATCGGAAAACATTGTGAGAAAATGAGAAATGTTACAGGCAATTTCTTCTTTTTCCACAATGTTTTCTAACCTATCAAAAGATTATTTTCCAATCTTTTCACATGTTGAAAAGTCGTCTGCAAACTCTTTCAATTTGGACAGTCAAAATTGGCATTTGGGAATAGGTTAAAGGTACTATCTCACAGAAAGTGCTGTGTAAGTAACAATCTTCATCAAGAAATAGATGACTATTTTTCAATAATTACCTCATTGTATAAATGATTTGTTTAAAATGGTTCAAGAAATCGGCAACAATAATGAGCTATTCTCGACTATACGTTATGATTATATGAAAAGAAAAAAGAAGCATATTAAAAATCTAGTTTTCTGTAACTAAATAAACCTGTAATGTCATTTTATGGATAGAAGACATTTTATTTTAAAAAGATCAAAACGTCTATCTGTTAGATCCTCTTATCCCTTTCCCAAACAACAAAATTCGACTTGCCCAATTTGAAAGAGTTTGCAGACAGCATTTCAAATTGTGATGAAATTGGAAAGTCATCTTTCGGATAGGAAAGAACACAATGAGGGAAAAAGAAAAATTAATCGTTACGAGCAATTTCTCCTTTTCCCACAATCTTTTCTAAAGTCGTCTGCAACAAAGTGGTCAAATGTCATTATTGTTTGGGAAACGGTTAAGGTCTTTATTCATTTTGTATTCTGAGGGTTCAGTGCAAGACTGTATAGTAACTGCTTCACATTTGCAACCATACTTACGGTCTGGTAAGAGCTTTAGTGAAGGAGATCGGTTCCGTCTGTCCACAGAGAACCATTACTTTAGTGTTGGCTGGAATGGGAACCAAACCACCTTTGACCTTTGTTGGTGTTAACATTTCCTGAAAATGATACCAAAAAGACATTTCATGCTTTACACCTTTAATTAGATAGTAGTGTCTGCTGCTAAAAAATTTCTTGGAGAAAGCAAATCAAGTTAAATATTTCATTCTTAGCATATCATTTACTCAAGTGTGAAATTTTAAAAAATTGTCCAATTAGAAAATATGCGCTGGCAACAAATTCAAAGGCTTACCATTTACAAAGGTTTAAAGGGTAGAATCCAATTTCATAAGCTATATTGCATTTTCCTATTTTCATGCCTTCTAATATACTTGACTCTAGGAGCACCGGCGCGTTTGTTTCGTTTTATTTATACTAATCAGGTTTTACACTGTGTCAACAGTATTTCAATTATTTTACAGCTTTCCTGGATATCACCAGTGTTATGTAGGGCTTTACAGGGTTTTATCGAAGGACATTCCAACGCCACCGGTAGGGATTGACCCCAGTACCCCAGCGTCATAAAGCTTACACCTTAACAACTTGACCGCACAGGACTTGATATATAATGAAAAAGGTCATCTGTTAGAAGATAGACGAATTCTGTAGTCATACTTACAGAAAAGGAGTTCTTGAGTGATGCATTCCGGAAACTGTAGCGCCTAGATGGAGTTATATCATAATTTTCCTAGAAAAGAGGAAAAAATAAAAACAAAATCTTAACATTTTATATCACTATTAGCAAATATGACTTTTCTTTCAAAGATTCAATTTCTTTGGCAATAATATCTTATAACAGTAAAATTAACACTATTGTGTACAACTACATATGTCACAAAAGACCAGTTAGCTAACTAACAAGATCAAAACTAAAACGAGGACTGTTCAAATGGGCAGTCCTTTTTTAAATGCTCATGAAAGGAGACTAATTCTATATCATAATATTAAACTATATTATTTTGTTAACTTTTGTTCCGATTCAATAATACTTGTAAGGAAGTGACCATCTCTAGTCTAAGGAATAAAAAACAAATTTCAATTTGACATATTGATGAATGGCTGTTGAAACTGCACAAAATAGTTATCAAACACATTTTTCAAGATCTAGGTAGTTGAATTAAACAATTCAAACAAGACATACAATTGTAAAATCATGTCTAGAATCAAAATGAAGTATAATTTTTATTGAGGAAGATGTAGTAATCTTTTAAGGTTTAAAATAATGTTTTGCTGGACTCACCTTGTTATTTGTTTTATCATCATCTTCTTCAGCAGATTCATCTTTCTCATCTTCATCCTCTTCATCAACATCCACCTCTTCACTATCATTTTCATCCTCTTCCATATCCGCCTCTTCAATATCACTTTCTTCATCTTTGGTCTCCCCTGTCTCATCGTCATCTTCTGACATTTCTTCATCGGTCTCATGATTATCATCTTCCTCATCCGAAGAAATTACAACTAGCTCCTCATCAACACTTTGATTCAAAACCAGTCTAGTATTTCTAGTTTGTCTAGTGACTCTTACTTCAATTTCTTCTTTATCATCATCATTTTCTTCATTTAGAGCATATCTAGTGCCACTTGTTTCATCAACATCTTGCTCGTGAGACTCAGAGCTCTGTTCTTCAGTCTCTAATACTGCACTTAGCTCTCCAACAGCAATGTCCTCATTATCCTCTTCTACATCATCATGTTCATTTTCCTTTTCATCAGCATCATCAACTTCATTTAAAACATATCTAGAGCTACTTGTTTCGTCAACCTCTAGATCTTCTGTCTCAGAATCAGGTTCTTCAGTCTTTAGCAATGCACTCAATTCATCAACATTACTTTCTTCTTCACTTTCTTCCGCAACATCATGTATATCTTCTTCCTCTTTGCTTACCTCTTCGTATGCTTCTTCTCCATCAGATTCTCCTTCCTCTGAATGCTCTATGAAACTAAGTTGTTTAAGATGACTTGTTATAAGTTTGAGGTTATTTTGAGTGGCATCGTTAGGAGTGCTGAACAGATCTTCAGATGCATCCATATCCTTTCTAGCATGATTAGGGGTCCTGAACATGCTCTCCTCTCCTATCAGGCCATTTTTCGAATGTTTGGCTGCTTTCTTATCACCACCAGATACATGACTGTCTATAAAACTTTCAGTTAGTTTTGTTAATAACACCACACTCTCTGGGGTCTTGGTATAATCCTTCCCCTGTTGATCTTTACTACTCCGATTTCTCAACCTTTCTGAAATACATGTACCAGCTAAGGATGGACTAGAAGTTTCATCAGCACTGTTCAAGTATCCACTTTTGTAATGCACACTACATGGTGTTTCTGAGGCTGAATAATATGTGTCTGAACACGGAGATAAAACCATTTCTATTTGTGAAAGATCAGCATTCTTTATAGGGATAATTTTTCGAGTCCTTTTCGCAACTGGTGTACTTGTTTCCATACAGACTTGATTTTTCTGATCTGATGAGGCATCTTGTATTGTCAAACTGTAGTCATCAAAATCACTAAAGTTGACTGATAATTCTTTCGATGTTAATTTGGTATTAGTATCTGTTTTTTTGACAGTCCTTTTCCTTTTAGCAGTTGTCCCTCGGAGTTGCTTTGGGCTACTTGCAGTTTTGTTGATTGCATTTCGTTTGTTTTCTTTCCCAACCTTTGACAAGTTCCTAGAATTATTCCTGGCGCTGCGGGTAGATCTATAAGAAAAATGAAAATAAACTCACTAAAAAGGGTTTAACCCATTACCAAACAGTAATGACAGTTAACCACTTTGTTGCAGACAACTCTGGAAAACATTATTGGAAAAGGAGAAATTGATCTTAATGAGCAATTTCTCCTTTTCCCACAATGTTTTCTGCACTATCAGATGAATATTATTTTCCAATTCCATCACATTTTGAAATGTCCTCTGCAATTTCTTTCAATTTTGGACAGTCGAAAACTTGATGTTTGGTAAAGGGTTACAAACAAATCAGAAAGATTACCAAGACCTTTGCACTATGTAAAGTTCCCCAAATAGTGTCTTCGAGTGGTTATTCAAAATGCTGCTTTCCATCCGAGTTATCTCTCAGCTAACTAACAGTATGGTGAAACTTTTACCAATCTCGATATGGGCAGTTGAGTTGGGGGCCTAATTCCACAATATAACGGAAAAATTATTGACTCACTGTAGAAACCAATATGAACAATAAAACATGAAGCATTACTGTTGTATGTTTTTTTTCATAAATAAAAAGAGAATTCACATCTTATCTAAATATACTAGAAATATATGTATGAAAACACTTGATAAGAGGTGAACTTAATGAAACCTCTGCAAGACATCAATGAAAATAACATAATCGATAAATACATATTCAAACCTCTGAGACAAAGTGATAATTTGGCAATTACCAAATGATTCCTCTGTCGCAATTACATGCACTTCTTTTACCTGTAGAATTATCACAAAGATTGTTCAATATTTGATAGCTGCCATCAGTTGCAGCTTCAAATTCAGGAAACCCAATACTTGACTCACTAGTTAAAAATAAAAGTAATTCTTCATATTCTCCATTTACAATAGTTCAATTTTTTTTATTTGGTGGTTCAGATGTTTTGAAAAGAGAATTAAATAATATTTAAATCATTGGGTATCATACGTAAAACCTACTGCAACTAAACCAGACCTTTGGTCCAAAAGATTGAAGATAATATATGTTGAAGGCTCAGATCAATATCTTAACTCTTTCGCTGCCAATATTGACTATCAGCAAATTGCAGTGGAGCGCCACTGTCACCAATTGGTGACTGAAACATGGGGTTATGGTCTGCATCATTTGTTAACCCTTTACCAAACGCCAAACTTTCTAGTGTCCCAAATTGAAAGAGTTTGCAGACGACATTTCAAAATGAGATGAAATTGAAAAACAATCTTCTGATATGACAGAAAACATTGTGGGAAAAGGAGAGCAATTTCTCCTTTTCCCACAATAATTCCCAGTCGTCTGCAACAAACTGGTCAAATGTTGTTAATGTTTGGTAATGGGTTAAATGTATTTTGCAATATAGTATCAAGATCAATGTCATCAAATGTCAAGGTCATCTGATCAGACTACAGGTCGTTAAGTATGCTATTATACACAACAGTTTATGTGCAATCTTTGTGAAAAGTTTCAACTTAATTTATGATGTTTATAACAGAAACAGCTTTTTTTCTGTAATCTCTAGGAATTTAATCAGCATTGGAAAATTGATTTTCAAAGAAAATTGGCAGCGAAAGGGTTAAAATTGATCCCTGCATTGAGTCCTTGATGTAACAAACCTTTTACTGTTCTCTTCTTCGGGAGACTTATCCAGGACACCACCTGTAGATAAACTGTTTTCCGAACTACTGCTGCTTATGTGGAACAGGCTTGACTGTTTGGAGGAGTCATTCTCTGAAGACGTCCCGAAAATACTTTCTTTTCCATCACTCTCCGACAGCCACGCATCGGACACAATGACACGATTTCTGTGTCGTCCGTAGGTTCTAATAGATCCCTTCCTCATACCTGCAGAATGATTTTTCCTCGCATTTTTTGATCTAGCTGAAACATATCATATCATATGAAGGTAATGTATTTGACAGTTCTTCCACATTTCTGCCATATGATATACTTGCCTTCAAAATTTGCAGTGTTGTTAGAAAATATCAATTGGATACCCTCGAAAATTATGAGAGCTATCAACACCTTTATGCATAATTATACATTTTTTCAGAGACATAGATAACAGAGATTGGCAACTCCTTCTTTACCTATAGCCGGTTTCTGCGATATCTCGCATGACGCGTTATTTAGCGAGACCTTGCGAGATCTGTCTATCGACGCAATTTTCAACTAAACGCGAAATAGGCAACGCACATTTAAGCATGTTTTAAGTCATAACTAAATTATTTTCTTACCGAATTTACTATATTGTTTTTGTTAGAAAGTTTCCTCATTCAACAAGACCTATCAGCAAGCGATTATCAAAGAAATAAACATGGCAAACTGCGACAAACTTGATTGAATTGTTCGCATTTTCGTGGTTGGGTGCGATGAACGTGATAATAAAGTAGTTTTAGATTCAAACTGTTCTAAAGGAGGGGTTTTCAAACATTTTCAATTCAAGTCCATTTTAAAGAAAGGGTTTGTTTTTCTACATTTCCAAATTTTCAGTTTGATATTCCTTGTCATTTAGAAGTTATTCCGTACTGAATATGTCCCTTTTACGACCCTAATGAGTTTAACCATCTTGATTTACAAGCAAAAATTAACAAAGTTGTGCACAGTAAAACTAAAAAACTATGCACTGGATCATATCATACTTGACATTTTCCTGAAGTGTTATTTTTGTTTTATGGTTGCCCGCATTTTTAAAGTAATCTTCGCTTCCATAACGAAGTTATGCCAGGTTTACTTAACCACACAAGCATGATCATGATTTCGGCCATTTTATTTTCAACCAAAATATTTCATACTTGTACAAAGTAAAATGTTTTAATGGAGCTTTATTCAAACATTTCTAATTTATGTCCATTTTAATGGGTTAATATGCTTTTGTCGATTTCCAAAATTTCAGTCTGATATTCTTTGTCATTTAGAAGTTATTGCGTACTAAATATATCCCATTTACTACCTTAATGAGATCAGCCATCTTGATTTCCAACCAAAAATTAACAAAGTTGTGCACAGTAAAACTAAAAAACTATGCACTGGATCATATCATACTTGACATTTTCCTGAAGTGTTATTTTTGTTTTATGGTTGCCCGCATTTTTAAAGTAATCTTCGCTTCCATAACGAAGTTATACCAGGTTTACTTAACCACACAAGCATGATCGTGATTTCGGCCATTTTATTTTCAACCAAAATATTTCATACTTGTACAAAGTAAAATGTTTTAACAGAGGATTTATTCAAACATTTCTGATTTATGTCCATTTTAATGGGATAATATGATTTGGTATATTTCCAAATTTTCAGTCTGATATTCTTTGTCATTTAGAAGTTATGGCGTACTAAATATGTCCTATTTACTACCTTAATGAGTTCAGCCATCTTGATTTCCAACCAAAATATACCAAAGTTGTAGCAAGTAAAACTAAAAAACTATGCACTGGATCATATCATACTTAACATTTTCCTGAAGTGTCATTTTTGTTTTATGTTTACCCGCTTTTTTATGGTGATTGTCGAGTTTATAACGAAGTTATACCAGGTTTACTTTACCACGCAAGCATAATCATGATTTCAGGCATTTTATTTTCAATCAAAATCTTTCATTTTTGCATCAATTAAAACTTAAATTGTGTGACTTGGATTTTTATCAAACGTGTTATTACTGAAAACGTCTGAATGAGTTTGAATTGATCCCGTATTAAATGCTGACTAAGTTCTATAGTTTCCCGTATTTTCAAAGTGATATTCCTATATAAGAAGAAGAAAATCCATTCAATTAATGGACAAAAGGAATGGATAGATCTTCTTAATCAGAAACACCACGATATTTCCTTACTCATCATACTTCTTCTTAATTCCGATCGCTTGCAAATATGTCAAGTGAAATGTGTCATTTGAAGAACGAAGGGTGATAGAGTCAATCACGGTAGTGGACAATACAGGCTATGATTGTAAATTGCCACCCCATAAAATATGTAGTTTGATGTCATAAAACCTTTTGATGCTAGGGCGATTACACAAGGAGCGTGTGGCGCTAACCCTGTGTCCACTCTCTGACACCTCATTCAAATTTAATGACCTAAAAGTCCCGAAAACAAAATAGGGAGGATTTGTTCTGTTTAAAGCGTCTGTCTGGTTTTAAAAGTAGTGTGCTTTGACTTTATTTCTCGTTGAGAAATGATAATAAAAACGAAGGTACAAGACACACTATTTGCTTTAGCTTAACATTCAAAAAGCTCACATTTCTTTTTTCTAAAATCATTTGGGTCAGCATCATGATAAGACCAGACCCTTACTAGTCTAGTCTGTTAACGCAACATTTTACCGAGATGTTTTTCTTCCGGACTAAAGCAACAAATTTTGCACACAGTAACTTGACAACATCCTCATCAATTTGCACCAACTGTGCCCGACTTCAGTGACCTATTTCGGTTTTTAACGCATTATCAAAATTCGGATAGATGTACTGTCCGAATACCTTTCCTTTGATACTTAAGGTTTTATGACGTGTGCTAAAATTACATGACGTAATAAGTTTTCAGTGCAATTTACGCTACCATTTCGTACGAGGGCCGTTTAATAAGTTCTTTGACCAAGATATATTCATATTTCCGATTCAAACGAGGTTTCTAAAGTATTTAAAGGCATATTCTTCAAGGCGCCGTCGACTTTAGCAATAGCAGTTTAAAAGATCCTTTTTAATTGTCTCTTTTTTTTCTTTTAATGTCTAATTGATACCCATCTTTACCAGACAGCTATAAAATAGTCCCGGCTGTAAACTGCAACCTAGAAGGTGTCACTGTACCAAAGGCAACATTTACGGATGCCAGTGCCAGACTTGAATTAGGAAAACAGAAAGAAGCCGATTGGCTGGAACATTCAGTGTCCCTTCTTGATAAAGATCCTTTAGAGAAAGGTGATGCTATTGCATGGGGTGCTTACCATGCATCAATTCAACCTGAGGAGTGTATAATGCCTGGAATATCATCATTATTGCCCCTTTTCCATGAGAAAGCCGCAACTGTTGCCATGATGAGACACGGTATGACTATTATTCGGGAGACTATTTCTGTATGCAATCCTGGACAGATACCTGTAATGGTTGTTGATCAGCCACTGTTTGCCTTAGCAAAGCAAATCCAATGGCGCTGGCCAAACTTGTTTGGAGAATCCTCATATGTTGTCATGTTAGGTGGCTTGCATATTGAGATAGCTTGTTGGCGAATGGTGGGAGATCTACTTGAAGATTCGGGGTGGACAGGTATTTTAACCGAGGCCGATATAGCTTCCTCGGGAACAGCTGACTCTTTCATTCACGCCTCGCATGTAACAAAAACAAGACACGCTCATCAAGTAACGGCTTTGTCACTTTCTAAGTTACAAAAAGAGGCATTTGAAACACATCAAGGAGTTTTTGATGAAGATGCATTTTCCTCCTGGAAATCTGATATGGCCAGAAAGGTGCCCATGTTCAAGTTTTGGAATCTCATTTTGGATTTGGAACTTTTGGTATTGACTTTTGTGAGGTCGCACCGTGAAAGAAACTTCAATTTGTATATCGAAACTATGGAAAAGTTAGCCCCAATGTTCTTCGCACTAGACCATACAAATTACGCCCGTTGGTTGCCTGTACACATTAGGGATATGAAAGCTTTACCTAATGAAATTGTAGACATCTTTCAATCATGTTGGGTCTTCCAAAAGACCAACAAAAGATTCTCTTCTATTCCCCTAGATCAAGCACATGAACAAAATAATAAAATCATTAAAGATGTTGGTGGTGCAATTGGTCTTACTGAAAAACCAAGTGCATTGAAGAAGTGGATGGTGTCGGGTCCCGAACAAGCTAGACTTTTAAATGAGTTTGAGAGCACTTTTATAAACAAGAACCATTCTGTTAATGACACTAGTAGTCACGAGGAAGGTTTGTCAACACAGAAAACCTTCCAAAGACAGGTGAAAAAACTGTGTGCAACCATCAATGCTTTTGGAAACCCGTTTATGGAAGGCTCTGAAGAGCTTATGACAATTGACAGCCATGACTGTGCAGATGACCCTGTAAATCTTACTATCAATACAATTGAGACGACAGGTAAAGCACAGTATGATAAATATGTTCGGCATGTTCTTGTAGATAGAACTCAGTCTGTACGTGCTACAATTACAAAGAATAAACTCCCCCTTTTTAGAACACCACCACTCAAGGTAAATTCTAGGTTAAAAGAGCAAACGATTGAGCTGAAAAGCGATTTCTCCCTTTTCAGTAGACTTTTTATCTCCTGTCAAGTTCGAGAAGGAAATCTGGAAGAGTTCTTTTCGCATGAGAATCATCCATGGCCACCATCACTATCTCAACATGGGAAGCTTCTTCTTCCAAGCAATAAATCCGAGTTGCTCGATTGTCTAGCTCCTTCTAGTAGCGCCGATCCACCTCAATGTGATGCAAAGGTATTTGATGGTGCTGCAGTGATACACTCGCTACCAAAAGGTGATGCACATACATTCGGAGAGTACGCAAATAATGTGTTTATACCTTGGACGCTCCGACAACTTCAGGATCAAAATAGGATAGATATTGTCTGGGATTCATACTTGACTGATAGCCTTAAAAACACTACAAGACAGAAACGTGGTAGTGGTTCGAGAAGAAAAGTATCAACTCAAACAAAGTTACCTGCAAACTTTCAATCTTTCTTGCATGATTCAAAAAACAAAGAAGAATTGTTCGCTCTCTTAAGTGATACTGTATCATCATTCAGTTATCAACCGGACAAACAAGTTTATATAACTTCTGGAAAGTCTGTTATTGCTAGGGGGTGCGCTGAACCCATGATAGAGTCGGACCATGAAGAGGCAGACACACGAATGTGTTTGCATGTCCTTGATGCTCTTAAAAAGGGTGCTTCGAAGATAATGATAAGTACAGTCGACACAGATGTTGTCATAATTCTTGTTGGAATATTTTCCTATCTTGAAAGCCTACATGCGGGTCTTGACATATGGATTGAATTCGGTAAAGGAAAACATTTGAGATATTATCAAGTAAATTCAATCTTTAATGCTCTAGGAAGTGACCTTTCAAGAGCTCTTCCATTTTTTCATGCATTGACGGGTTGTGATACAACATCTCATTTTGCAGGCAAAGGCAAAAGATCTTCTTGGAAGTCATTGAAAGCATACCCAGCAGTGATCGGTGCACTGAAACTCGAAAATCTATTTCTTCCTTTAGAAGTTGGGTCACATTCATTCCATTTGTTGGAGAGATACGTGTGTGTTCTGTATGACCACACAACAGAGCACACACTTGTAAACGATCTTCGACAAGATTTATTTGCACAAGGAAAGAACGTCAAGATGATGCAAAGTTTGCCACCGACACAGGATGCCCTCTGTTTACACGTGAATAGGAGTTTGTACCAGGCCAGTATCTGGTTAAGCTGTTTAGAGTCGAGGCAAAACGTCCCTTCCCCAGAAGCATTTGGATGGTTAAAGGCTGGCGATAATTGGAAGCCGGTTTGGACAACATTACCAGAAGCAGCAAAGAGTTGTAGAGAGTTGATAAGATGCGGCTGCAAAGCACTTCCAATTTGCATGAGAAATTGCGTTTGTAAAAACCACCGACTTCCATGTACATCACTTTGCAAATGCAGTGGAAATTGTAGGCAATCAGTGTAAAAAAGAAAGCAAATCTTAACACCAATCTAATCATTAGATGAAAGACCCATCAATAATTTGGTGTGTACCGCTTTTTAACATATATGGTCATTTCACAGCGATCAGCGCACCTACTATGCTTTCCTGACTTTCTCACACCAGTACTCAAACTACATCTTTCCATGTCGCTGACTACATACTCACATGGCCAAAGAATCTTGGATGAGTGGCGAATTCTATTGTCGGAAAGATTTGTTTGTTTGTATATGGTTTCACATCGTGTCAACAGCATGTCATATTGCGATGCCCGGCTCAAAGTTGTGGATGAATTAAGACCCCATTTGCTGAACTGCCAACAAGGGCTCGATCAAGCATTTTGGTAGAACCACCGACCTTCCGGTTGGTAGCCGGGAGCTAACCCCCCATAAACGAATTGACAGCGCCCTGATTTGAACCACCAGAGAGGGTCTGTGTGATCACAAGTTCTGTACTCTAACCACTAGGCCACGGATGACCCTTGTCGGAAAGTAGTTTCCTTGACCGAGTATCGAACCCAAGACCTCCACTGTTTCGTAATTCACAACTCATCAGGAATTTTCAGTTATATTACTATGTCCAGTTCATTATTGATCGGGGTATCTTTTAGAGAACTAACGACCTTCCGCAAATTTATCAGTGAACTTCCCCTTATATATGACCAGGTCAAGATTCAAACCCAACGGTTGAGTTAACTATCGAATTTAAGCCATTCTATCAACGCGGCCATGTGGCAATGGATGCATACGAATTTATCATTTCAGGTCTTTAATTTTTTGAAAATTGGATGAAATGCACACACAAACAAGATAACCTAATACACGAGCAAATAGGTTTCATTATCAAGAATCCCATATTGACCGGCTCAAATATGGCGAGGAAATGTCTTCCAGGGGCCCTAAATGATATATAGTTGTCCATTCATATAGAAAACGCCAAATTCCGTATGTTTCCACGTCTTAGTTTAGCCGTACAGTTGTTAAATCCGAAAAAATCATATAGAAAGGAAGAGTAGTCGGATGGTACATCTATCCGAATATTCATACATGTATAAAAAATGATATAGGACCTGAAAATCGGGCACAGTTGGTTTTTCTGATTCAGATCATCGATATAAACATATTTACAAAGTTTCACATTTTAGTCCGGATGAAAAACATTAAACCCCTAACAGACTAGACTATACGTGTTTTAGAATAATTATGTACTAATTGATTTGCAATCAATATTAGAGGAATCTGCGGTAAAAGGTGTATTGAAAAACTTAGCACGTCAGTTTTTTCTTACGTGTCCTTTCGTTTACTAAAACCACCTTTACAAAAATTCTCATCACATGCATTATAACATCATAAAATACTTTTAATTTTCTTAAATTGAAACATTTGGCTTGAAATATTGTCATGATGTATGAGTTTTTTTTTTTTGGACAAAATTAGCACTGTAAACAGTTTTGCGACACAGAATAAATGGAATGAAGTGATAAAGCAATCTTTTAATATTGACAAAAACTATCATGTCTTTGTGGAAAGTTCATGCTTTGGTATATAACTGCAACTAAATAGAGTCACTTGATTTATTACAAAATATTATTAAAACCTTTGCTTGAAAGACATTGTCGTTATGAGTACAATTCTGAATTGCATGGTAATCAAGCCTGTCATTGAAAAAGAAGGCCTACTGGAACATAAAATCAATTTAATAAAATGAAAATAAAACAAAATGTCCAGAAGTTGTTTCAGATAACCAATCAGATAACCAAACATAGCTTTTTTACTGTAATAAAGAAGTATCAATTTCGCTTGACATCTCCCGTGGCAACGGATAAACAGGTACGCACTTTCCTTATCTCGCAGAACCTCGCGGCACGCGAGAGTTTGGCGATAATTCCGGAGTTGCCA
>OX401415.1:23160343-23162843 GCA_947846245.1 Cerastoderma edule
TACCCGTCGTAGAAAATACCAATCCACGAGGCCTGTTGGTCTACGTTCGGCAACTTACACAAATAGTAGGGAAAAAGCCGAGGATATTGGAATGACAAGCGACCGCAATCTCTCGACACTAACTCTTCATTTGGAGGTACATAAAGGTATTTGACTGTTATCCCGCCTAATCCGCCAAATGTAGACAGTTACTTGCATTTGCAGGAAAACAGCTAGATGTGTCATTTTTTATATCCAAGGTTAAATCACCCCAAAAAAAAAGGTATTCTTAAAAGTTATTCCTTTGTGTGCAGGCCACATCGTTAATATCGTTCTTTTAAATTTTTTTAAACGTGTTACGAAGTTTTCCTAGCTTGGTCCTAATTTATGATTACTCGTTTCCGTCTCAGAACCCTCTCAGAAGCATTTTGTTTCATGTTTGTGATCGGTTTTCGCGGAGACCGGTTTCGCAATTTGTCGCAGATTCTTTTCATTATTGATTGTAATGATTAATCAAAATTGTTTTAAGCTACTCCATTGGAACTTATTTTGGGGAGCAAATGACATTGATTGATCATTACGATTTACTTTTCAGACACAAAGATTCTTATTGTTGAAGACTCAATTGTGCACAGAATCATAAGTTTGCTGGGCGGACTGATTGCTCTGGCATTTAATGTTTTACCATCACCGATGATCCTTAAGAATTGGAAAAGAAAGCCAGAAGAATTTTTTAGGAGGCAAGGGTGTCCTGGGGCGAGTGGGCTGAATATGAATTTTACCTCTTTTCAGGTACCATCGCTTTATTTTCTACCATCTGGCAAATTTGAGACGGCCAGAAAAGCATTTGAGGCGGTCGAATTGGCCTGCATCTGTGTCTTAAGGAAAAACCCAGCAATCCATTGCAACATTGTCACATACCAAGCAAATTACCGTAACCACTCAAAGACAGTCACATATGATTAGTGAAAAACATTGTTGTCAACTGATTAGTTGTGTAGTCTATTTATATACCTTCATGTCCATAAAACAACGCATGAAGTTCCCAAATTTGCATAAACATTTCATGAACGTTTGATTACTCCAACCTTCGAGAAGACTCATTTGAAGGCAATTAATATATAAGGAGCAGTCTTCATCCCACCGCTTTCAGAAATGTAAAGAAATGAGAGAATTAACCACTCAAAGACACAGTCACATCCGATCAGTGAGAAAAAAACGCTGCTGTCCACTGATCAGTTGTGGTGTCTATTTAAAACTGCTTGTTTTCTATAACAATGCAATAGGTTTCAAGATTTGCATAAACATTCGATGAATATTACAACATAATAGCATGGAAAACTCTTAAGATGATATGATTACCAGATGATTGGTGTGAAATTGTTACCTCTTGAACATTTGATTATTCAAAAGTCTTTGAAAACATTAGAAAGAATATATACAAACTTGATGGTTTCCATGAGGAGAAATTAAAATTAAAGTATTCAGTTATTTAAGGCATTCAAAACCTAGATTTGTTAGAATACTGGACTGACAGAGCCCTATTCTACTGTCTATACTGAGATGGCCTTTTTTCTGTCAACTGCATGATGAAAGACATGGGCCTGTTAGTTTAAGGAAGTTGTATTGCTTAATTGGCAAACCATAAAAGCTAGTGTAACTTTGAATCTTAAGGGAAAATTACATGGTAACGTTTAATATAAAAAAAAAAAAATCACTTGGGAAGCCTTCAAGGTATCCTTTAGAGGCCCATGTTATAAAACATGAAACACAGGAGCAAATACAGTCAAACTTGTGTTAAGAGGCCAGCCTATGGGACAGAGTAAATTGGCTGTTTAAGACAGGTTGGCTGCTTAACACAAATTGATGTACACAAAAATATAACAATGGGACTTTCTGTAGTGGTTGTTTTAGGCAGTTTGGCTGCTTAAAAGGGTGACTGCTTAACAGAAGTTAGACTGTACTTGATTTAGGTGCGTTCTAAATTTGGATATCCTCAGTATGGATTTTAAGAAGGCTAATAGAGCATTTTCCCGATTGGCTCTAGAGTAATCTTTAAGTTAGCTCCCAAAAGTTACTAAATCTTTCCAATGTTGTTTTGCTTTTTGTTGTTGTTCGTAATCTAGGAGCGAGATACATCCGAGACAAAAAGGAGTTCAGAGGGAAGCTATAGACGTCTTTAAAGAAAAGATTGTATGAGCACCTTTGCCTGATCCTTGGCTGAAATAATGTTCCCAGTCCAATTAATGTTTTATATAGGTATGTTTGTTTTTCTAAACCGATGCTTTATCAGTTCCAGTATTTTTGTTAAAGTATATCATGAATAATAAAACTACTGCATGTAGTTTATCAATTTTTAATGCCAGATTAACAGAGTTTACAGATGACAAATATGCTATTTCTCTAGTTAATCTTTTTGCATGCTTGCTTGGGACTGCATTGATGTTTAAAGAAAAACAAATGCATAATAAGCTATTCATTGTGGCAAAAGAGAAAGGAGTTTAATAGCAAACTGGATTAT